>CAUYRH010025974.1:0-11719 GCA_963574655.1 Perodicticus potto
AAAAAAAAAAAAAAAAAAAAAAGAGTCTTGGCACTCGGCACTTGTTGCTCAGCGGCTAGAACACCAGCCATATACACTGTAGCTGGTGGGTTCGAACCCAGCCCGGGGCCTGCCAAACAACAATGACAACTACAACCAAAAAATAGCCGGATGTTGTGGCGGGTGCCTGAAGTTTCAGCTACTTGGGAGGCTGAGGCAAGAGAATTGCTTAAGCCCGAGAGTTTGAGGTTGCTATGAGCTGTGATGCCACAGAACTTTACCGAGGGTGACATAGTAATATTTTGTCTCAAAAAAAATAAAAAAAAAGCCAGGAATAGTAGCATGTGCCTATAGTCCTAGTTAAGTTACTTGGAGGGCTGAGGTGGGAAGACGCTTGAGTCCAGGAGGTCAAGGTTATGTGAGCAATGATTGTGTCACTGCACTTCAGTCTGGGTGATATAGTAAGACCCTGTCGCCAATAAAAACAAAAACAAAAATAATTGTTGAACGTATTCTGTACTTCAGAAATTGTGTAAAGTGAAGAGATGTGAAAGTAAAATGTCATAGCAATATAACACTATGAATGTGTGGTGGTAGAGATGATCGCTTTTCCTTGGGGAAATGAGAAAAGCTTCTAAGAAAATAGGATGTTGGGGTGGTGCCTGTGGCTCAAAGGAGTAGGGCGCTGGTCCCATATGTCAGAGGTGGCAGGTTCAAACCCAGCCCTGGCCAAAAATAGCAAAAAAAAAAAAAAAGAAAATAGGATGTTATATCTATTTATTTATTCATCATTAATTTATTATTAGTTTATTATTATTTATTTATTTATTATAGAGACAGAGTCTCACTTTATCGCCTTGGTAGAGTGCTGTAGCATCACAGTTCACAGCAACCTCCAACTCCTGGGCTTAGGCGATTCTCTTGCCTCAGCCTCCCGAGTAGCTGGGACAACAGGCACCTGCTACAACGCCTGGCATTTTTTTTGTTCTTTCTTTTTGCAGTTTGGCCAGGGCCGGGTTTGAACCTGCCACCCTCAATACATGGGGCTGGAGCCCTACTCGCTGAGCCACAGGCACCGCCCTTTATTTATTTATTTTTAGAAACAAGGTCTCACTTAATTATTATTTTATTTTTATTATTATTATTTTTTGTAGAGACAGAGTCTCACTTTATCGCCCTCGGTAGAGTGCCATGGTGTCACACAGCTGACAGCAACCTCCAACTCCTGGGCTTAGGCGATTCTCTTGCCTCAGCCTCCCGAGTAGTTGGGACTACAGGCGCCTGCCACAGCGCCCAGCTAGTTTTCTGTTTTGCAGTTCGGCTGAAGCCGGGTTTGAACCCGCCACCCTCGGTATAAGGGGCCGGTGCCCTACTCACTGAACCAGAGTATTATTATTATTTTATTATTTATTATTAATTTATTATTATTTTATTATTTATTTATTTATTTATTTTTTGAGAGAGAGCCTCAAGCTGTCACCCTGGATAGAGTGCCATGGCATCACAGCTCACGGCAACCTCCAATTCCTGGGCTCAAGCAAGTCCCTTGCCTCTGCCTCCCAAGTAGCTGGGACTACAGGCGCCCGCCACAATGCCCGGCCATTTTGTCTTTGGTTGCAGCTGTCATTGTTGTTTGGCGGGCCCTGGCTGGATTCGAACCCGCCAGCTCAGGTGTACGTGGCTGGCGCCTTAGCCGCTTGAGCCACAGGCACTGAGCCCTTTATTATTATTATTATTATTTTTTTTTTTGGTAGAGACAGAGTCTCACTTTATTGCCTACCATAGAGTGCTGTGGCGTCACACAGCTCACAGCAACCTCCAACTCCTGGGCTTAGGCGATTCTCTTGCTTCAGCCTCCCGAATAGCTGGGACTACAGGTGCCCGCCACAATGCCCGGCTATTATTTTTGTTGTTGCAGTTTGGCCGGGGCCGGGTTTGAACCCGCCACCCTCGGTATATGGGGCCAGTGCCCTGCCCACTGAGCCACAGGGGCCGCCCCTTTTATTATTATTTTAAATCAGAGTTAACATTTACTGAGCTCTGACATTGTTCTAAATATATTGCATGTATTATTTTATGACAACCCTATGAATTAGATTTTATTATTTCCCACATTTTATAAATGAGGAAACTAAAGCAAAGACAGCCTGGTCAAGGTCACACATTTAGGAAGCCTAGATTGAACCCAGGTGGACCAGACACCATGCTTTTAACCATAGCAGGGATATTTAAACTGGATCTTTTTTTTTTTTTTGCAGTTTTTGGCCAGGGCTGAGGTTTGAACCTGCCACCTCCGGCATATGGGACCAGCGCCCTACTCCTGTGAGCCACGAGCGCTGCCCTTAAACTGGATCTTGAAGGGAGAGGATTTTGGGGCCAAGGACATATGCAAATGTTTGATGACATGAAAGTTCACTGTGTTCTAAGAATAACATTGAGGGAAGGGAAGCTGAAACTTAGAGAAAGAACATTGTGTGTGTGTTTCAAGAAGGGGAAAGAGCTGCTAGGAGAGGAACACAGGAGGGCAGAGCTAGAAATGTAGTTATGTAGTTTGGGGCCAGTTAATGGAGGACCTTGAATGTTAGACAAAGGAGTTTGGCTTTGCTCCAGTCGACTGTGGGGAGCCACTAAAGTTTTTTGTTTTTTTTTTTTGAGACAGAGTCTCAAGCTGTTGCCCTGGGTTGAGTGCTGTGGCGTCGTAGCACATTGCAACCTCTAACTCTTAGGCTCAAGTGATCCTCTTGCCTCGGACTTTCTATTTTAGTGGAGACAGAGTCTTGCTTTTTGCTCAGGCTGGTCTGGAACTCATGAACTCAACCAATCCACCCGCCTTGGCCTCCCAGAGTGTCATGAGCCACTGTGCCCAGCTTTTTTTTTTTTTTTTTTTTTGAGACAGAGCCTCAAGCTGCTGCCCTGGGTAGAGTGCCGTGGCCTCACAGCTCACAGCAACCTCCAACTCCTAGGCTCAAGCAATTCTCTTGCCTCAGCCTCCCAGGTAGCTGGGACCACAGGCACCTGCACAATGCCCGGGTATTTTTTTTTTTTGAGATAGAGCCTCAAGCTGTCACCCTGGATAGAGTCCCATGGCATCACAGCTCACAGCAACCTCCAACTTCTGGGCTCAAGTGAGTCTCCTGCCTCCACCTCCCAAGTAGCTGGGACTACAGGTGGCCACCACAACGCCTGGCCATTTTTTGGTTGCAGCCGTTGTTGTTGTTCGGCAGGCCCGGGCTGGAGTCGAACCCGCCAGCTCAGGTGTACATGGCTGGCGCCTTAGCTGCTTGAGCCACAGATGCTGAGCCCTGGCTATTTTTTGGTTGTAGTTGTCATTGTTGTTGGGTAGGCCCAGGCTGGATTCAAACCCACCAGCTCTGGTGTATGTGGCTGATGCCTTAGCTGCTTGAGCCACAGGCGCTAGGCCAAAAATTTTTTATTTTTATTTATTTATTTTAGAGACAGAGTCTCACTTTGTTGCCCTTGATAGAGTGCTGTGGAGTCACACAGTTCACAGCAACCTCCAACTCCTAGGCTTAAGTGATTCTCTAGCCTCAGCCTCCCTAGTAGCTGGGACTACAGGCGCCCACCACAACGCCTGGCTATTTTTTTGTTTTAGTTGTCATTGTTGTTTAGCTAGCCCAGGCCAGGTTCGAACCCACCAACCTGGGTGTATGTGGCCGGCACCCTACCCACTGGGCTATGGGCGCTGCCATCTTTCTTTCTTTTTTTTATTTTGATACAGAGCCTCAAGCTGTCACCCTGGGTAGAGTGCTGTGGCATCAGCTCACAGCAACCTCAAACTTTTGAGTTTAAGTGTTTCTCTTGCCTCAGCCTCCCAAGTAGCTGGGACTACAGGTGCCGGCCACAACGCCCAGCTTTTTTTTTGTTGCAGTGCTATGGGTGCCGAGCCTTTTTTTGAGACAGAGTCTCTGTTGCCCAGGCTGGAGTCCTGTGGTATAATCATAGCTCCACTGCAGCCTCCAATTCTTGGGGGCAAGCCATCCTCCTGTGTCAGCCTCTAGTTTAGCTTGGACAATAGCTCAGAGCCACTGTGCCTGGTGAGGACATGATATTTTGAAAGATGATTAAATGTTGCCAGTTTTTTTTTTTGCTGGAAGAGGCTTGGATAAAAAGCTTGTTTTCATAATTTGGAAAGCCAGGGACTCTTCCTATAACGCGGTTGTCCTCACAGGCGAATCAGACACACTGAGAGGATTAGAGGATACACACATCAGAAGCGTTTGAATCCTTTGGTGTTTTCCTGCCCTTTCCATCTGTGACACTGCACCGTCTACAGTTGTTTGCATTATTCCTGCCTCAAAGCCAGGATCCCAGCTGCGTTTTAAGAACAAGCACATCTCTGAGATTTTAAAGTGTTCTCAGAAGGCCACAAAATTTGGCTATGCCCAAATAAAACTGAACAAAGGATGAGATAAATCCCACATCACACACACCCTGCCTCCTGGCTTTACCAAGGGAAACTTGCTGACATCTCTAAACCTTTTCACACAAGTCCATTTGCTTAGGAAACTCTCCCTAAGAAGAGCTTATCCTGGCTCGGTGCCAGGCTCAACAGGCTCAGGCGCCAGCCACATACACCTGAGCTGGTGGGTTCGAATCCTAGCCCCAGTCGCCAAACAACAATGATGGCTGCAACCAAAAAATGGCCGGGCGTTGTGGTGGGCGCCAAGTAGTCCCAGCTACTTGGGAGGCGGAGGCAAGAGACTCGCTTGAGCCCAGGAGTTGGAGGTTGCCGTGAGCTGTGATGCCACAGCACTCTACCCAGGGGGCAGCTTGAGACTCTGTCTGAAAAAAAAAAAAAAAAGGAAGAGCTTATCCTCTTCTGAGATGTGGCTGAGAGCCACGTCACCCAAGGCAAAGCTGGACATGGCTTCCTCTCTGTTCCCATAGTGCCTTCCATATTTCTCTTGTATAGCACTTACTGTGTGCTTAATTATTCCTTTTTGTTTTTGAGACAGAGTCTCAAGCTGTCATCCTAGGTAGAGTGCTGTGGCATCATAGTTCACAGCAATTTCCAACTCTTGTGCTTAGGCGATCCTCTTGCCTCAGTTTTTCTGTTTTTATTAGAGATGGAGTCTCACTTTTACTCAGGCTGGTCTCAAACTCCAGAGCTCAAGCCACCCACTCACCTCAGCATCCCAGAGTGCTAGGATTACAGGTGTGAGCCACCACGCATGGCCAATTATTTCTTTTTCTTTCTTTCTTTTTTTTTTGTTTGAGACAGAGTCTCCCTTTGCTGCCCTCAGTAGAGTGCTGTGACGTCCTAGCTGACAGCAACCTCAAACTCTTACTCAATCGCTTAGGCTTAAGCGATTCTCTTGCCTCAGCCTCCCGAGGAGCTGGGAGTACAGGGGCCACTGTAATCTGGGATTAAAACGCCTGGCTATTTTTAGAGGTGAGTTCTCGCTCTGGCTCAGGCTGGTCTCAAACCTGTGAGCTCAGGCAATCCACCCACCTCTGCCTCCCTGAGTGCTGGGTTTACAGGCGTGAGCCGCCTTAATTATTTCTTGATTATTTATCTTTCTACCCCATCTGTACTGTGAATTTGTTAAGAATAAAGATTTACTTTTGCTCATTCATTTATCTCCAGTGCTGGGCAAGACACCTAATAGGTTCATAAATGTTTGTTAAGGAATATACAGTTAGCATAGAAACACATGGTAAAAATCATCAGTTAAGGGATTCAAATGAAAATTATATAACATCTAAAAATTATTTTAAAGTTAAAAAATCAAAATAATATACTCACATTGTTTAAAAAAGTCAGATATTTGGCTCAGCGCCTGTGGCTCAATGGGCTAAGGCGCCAGCCACATACACCTGAGCTGGCGGGTTTGAATCCAGCCCGGGCCTGCCAAACAATGACGGCTACAACCAAAAAATGGCTGGGTGTTGTGGTGGGTGCCTGTAGTCCCAGCTACTTGGGAGGCGGAGGCAGGAGACTCTCTTGAACCCAGGAATTGGAGGTTGCTGTGAGCTGTGATGCCACAGCACTCTATCCAGGGTGACAGCTTGAGACTCTGTCTCAAAAAAAAAAAAAAAAAGTCAGATATTAATATCATAAGGCTTATGATAAAAACCTGTGTTTCCCTAGCTCCACCCCAAACTCACTTCCACTATTTCCTTCTGTTTAAAAAGGTAATGTGTTTATGCTTGCTTTTTTTTGATTTATCAATTTTAGACATTATCTTTTAAATTTCTATTATGAAAGATGAGCATTTAGCCTTCTTCATCAATTTAGACTCCTATTTCTCCTCCCTAATGTAGTTAAAACATTTTTTTTTGTTTTTTGACAGAGTTTCACTTTGTCGCCCTGGGCAGAGTACTGTGGCGTCCCAGCTCACAGCAACCTCAAACTCTTGGGCTTGAGCAATTCTCTTGCCTCAATCTCCCAAGTAGCTGGGACTACAGGCGCCCACCACAATGCCTGGCTGTTTTTTTAGAGAGGGTCTCACTCTGGCTCAGGCCGGTCTCAAACCTGTGAGCTCAGGCAATCCACCCACCTCGGCCTCCTCAAGTGCTAGGATTATAAGAGATTAAAGGCGTGAGCCACTGTGCCTGGCTAAAACAAACTTTTGACAAAATTTACTGAGTTATGATAATTTGTTAACTGCTAAGCTCAGCTCTATGCTATACCATATGGTACTACATTTCTTTTCTTGTACACTTTTTTTCTTGCAGGAAACACTGAAAATTTTTTTTTCACCTGCTTATTTTTCTTTGTTACTTTTTTTCTGGAGACAAAGTCTCTCTCTGTCACCCTGGGTAGGGTGCTGTGGTGTCATAGTTAACTGCAACCTCAAACTCTTAGGCTCAAGCAATCCCCCTGCTCCTGCCTCCCGAGTATCTGGGGCTACAGCCGCCCTCCACAATGCCCAGCTAGTTTTTCTGTTTTTAGTAGAGATGGAGTCTCACTCTTGCTCAGGCTGGTCTTGAACTCTGGACCTCTGGCAATCCACCCACCTGGACCTCCTCAAGTGCTAGGATTATAAGTGAGAGCCACTGCATCCGGCCATATGTTACATTTTAGTATTTTCTATATGATCAAATATATCAGATAATATAGTTATATTTATTTCTCTGAACATATAACTCCTGAAGCACCCCACTCTCCTGTTCCACTCTTTTTTTTTGAGACAGAGCCTCAAGCTGTCACCCTGGATCCTGGATAGAGTGCCGTGGCATCACAGCTCACAGCAACCTCCAATTCCTGAGCTCAAGCAAGTCTCCTGCCTCTGCTTCCCAAGTAGCTGGGACTACAGGTGCCCGCCACAACGCCCGGCCATTTTTTGGTTGCAGCCGTCATTGTTGTTTGGCGGGCCGGGGCTGGATTTGAACCTGCCAGCTCAGGTGTATGTGGCTGGCGCCGTAGCTGCTTGAGCCACAGGCGCGGAGCCTCCTGTTCCATTCTTTATGCATTCTGAAAAGTTGTTATTCTAAGATTCTCCTTTACCATCATCCTGGGGTTTCTCTTTGCCTCTTGTGCTGTATTTCCTTTTATGAATCTCATTTTGGTGGCACACATCTTATAGTAGCTTTCCATAAAATAAGAATAGAAAAGAAAGCAATTTTTTTGGAGACTTTCCAAATCTCAATAGTTCTTAATTTTCTTTCACACTTGATTGGTGGTTCTAAAGATGTAGATTTATTTGTCTTCCAATTTCTAGTGTTTGCTGTTGGGACAGTTAGTATCATTCCAGTTCTCACTCTGTCCCTTGCATGATTGATAACCATTATTTTCCCTGAGAAGTTTGAGCATACTTTATTTTCAAATGTTCTTTTTTTTTTTGCAGTTTTTGGCCGGGATTGGGTTTGAAACTGCCACCTCTAGCATATGGGGCCGGTGCCTTCCTCCTTTGAGCCACAGGCTCTGCCCCTTAATAATACATCTTGACACATATTTTGGACTCAGCGCCCATAGCTCAGTGGTTACGGCGCCAGCCACATGCACAGAGGCTGGGGGGTTCAAACCCGGCCCAGGCCTGCTAAACAACAATGGCAACTGCAGCAAAAAATAGCCGGGCGTTGTGGTGGGCATCTGTAGTCCCAGCTCTTTGGGAGGCTGAGGCAAAAGAATAACTTGAGCCCAATAGTTTGAGGTTGCTGTGAACTGTGATGCTCACAGGGTGACAAATTGAGACTCTGTCTCAAAAAAAAAAAAAAATTAAAAATCAATTTTGCTGGGCTCTTGTAAAGCATTTCCAAACTAGAAACATGTATGTTTAATAAAATAAGTTTTTTCTTGTATTCTTTCTTTCTTTAATAGTTTCCTTTTCTTTGTCTCTTGTTTTTTTTTTTTTTTTTTTTAAACTCACACTGTTTGATGTGGGTCTCACAAATTGACCTTCCAGATTCTGATTTTTTTTTGTTGTTGTTGTGTCTTTTCTTTCTCCTTTTTGGGAAGTTTCTTGAATTTTAATTTCTGGGCCTTTTAGTGACTTATACTTTTCTGCTGTCATGTTTTTAATTTCCATGAGTTCTTATTCTCTCATTGTTTCCCCTAAAAAAAAAAAAGAAAGAAAGAAACCATCCTCCTCTGGTTTAATGAATACAGTATCTATTCTTAGCTAAGTGTGCTGAGGGTCATTTAAAACATTCTTCTGTTCTCTAATTTGTGCTTCCTTTGAGTTCATTTTTCTGTTTGTGTCTTTTTGTTTCTCTCCTTGTAGAGTCTTTTTTCAAATATGTAATGAATTTTTGAAGCCCTTTGTGTTTAGTAATGAGGTACTAAGAAGCAGATTGGAAGCTGGGAGTGGAGAAGTGGGACATGTTGATGAGTGGGTTCCCCGGTAAGGTATTAGGAAGGTTATCCAACTATATTGCTGAGGATCCCGACATCTCAATCTCAGTATTGTATCCTTTTTTTTTGAGACAGAGCTTCAAGCTGTTGCCCTGGGCAGAGTGCCGTGGCATCACAGCTTACAGCAACCTCCAACTCCTGGGCTCAAGCGATTCTCTTGCCTCTCCCTCCCAAGTAGCTGGGACTACAGGCGCCCGCCACAACACCAGGTTATTTTTTTTTTTGGTTGCAGCTTTCATTGTTGTTTGGTGGGCAAGGGCTGGATTCGAACCCGCCAGCTCAGGTGTATGTGGCTGGCGCCTTAGCCACTTGAGCCACAGGTGCCAAGCCAATTTTTTTTTTTTTTTGAGATAGAGTCTCACTTTATAGCCCTCAGTAGAGGGCCATAGTGTCACAGCTCACAGCAACCTCAAACTCTTGGGCTTAAGTGATTCTCTTGCCTCAGCCTCCCAAGCCTGGCTATTTTTTTCTTGCAGTTGTCATTGTTGTTTAGCAGGCCCGGGCTGGGTTTGAACCTGCCAGCCTTGCTGCATGTGGCCAGCACCCTAGCCACTGAGCTATGGGCGCTGAACCTATTGTATCCTTCTTTCTGAGGCTGGGCAGTTTCTCTAATTCCGCCCTTGGGTAATACTGGCCAGTATAGCTGTCTCGTTGTCCAAGTACCCTAAGTTGAATAGAATAAGGGGGCAGAGGCCTCACCTTGCAGTAAGCAGACATTCACTTAATTCCCCTTTTTTGAGTTGGCACTTCTCTCTCCACCCTCTACAATGTCTAATCTCCCTGGGGCTGTGGCCTCTTTCATGCAATTTCCCCCCAGATCAAATTGCTGTTCTCCTGCCAGGGTAGGAAGATATCCCAGCCTGACTAGGTAAATTGGGGGAAGAGACCTGCAAATTTAATTTCTACATTCATGGATTTGCAACCAATCTTTATACTTTATCCCTATTTTCCACAATAGTCTGTGGCCTTTTTTTTTTTTTTTTTCTGCAGTTTTTGGCCGGGGCTGGGTCTGAACCCATCACCTCCGGCATATGGGGCTGGCACCCTACTCCTTGAACCACAGGCGCCGCCCTCCTGAGCCTTTCTTTAGAGGCAATGCAATATATGTGTATATATATACATATTGTATGAGGCTGGTGCCCTTACTCCTTTGAGCCACAGGCGCCAACCTTTTTTATTTTGTAGAGACAGAGTCTCACTTTATCGCCCTTGGTGGAGTGGTGTCACACAGCTCATGGCAACCTCCAGTTCCTGGGCTTAGGTGATTCTCTTGCCTCAGACTCCCGAGTAGCTGGGACCGCAGGTGCCCACCATAATACCCAGCTATTTTTTTGTTGCTTTCAGCTGGGGCCAGGTTTGAACCCACCAGCCTCTGTATATGGGTAGGGTCGGTGCCCTACTCACTGAGCCACAGGCACCACCCGTCAATGCAATATATTAATTAAGGGAATTAACTTTGAACTCAGATAGCCTGGGTTTCAAGCTTGTTTTTTTTTTTTTTGAGACAGAGTCTCACTTTGTCGACCTCGGCAGAGTGCCGTGGCATTACACAGTTCACAGCAACCTCCAACTCCTGGGCTAAGGCGATTCTCTTGCCTCAGCCTCCCAAGTAGCTGGGACTACAGGAGCCCACCACAACGCCCGGCTATTTTTCTGTTTTGCAGTTCGGCTGAGGCTGGGTTTGAACCCACCACCTTTGGCATGTGGGGCTGGCTGCCAGGCTATTTTTTTGTTGCAGTTGTCACTGCTGTTTTAGCTGGCCAGGTCCAAGTTCAAACTCGCCACCCTCAGTATATGGGGCGGGCGCCCTATCCACTGAGCCACAGGTGCTGCCCATGGGCTTGAAATTTGACCATGTGATCTTGACAAGCTATTTGGTCTCATGCTTCAGTCATTTGTAAAATCATGCAAATAATAGCACCTACCTAAAGGATGTTGGGAGGACTAAATGAATTCACATATGTAAAATGCATAGAACAATGCCGGACATCTAATGAGGACCATATACATATATGTATGTTATATATATATATGTTATATATACACATATATGTTTATACATATATATGTTTTTCCATTTTTTTTTTTTCTGAGACAGAGCCTCAAGCTGTCACCCTGGATAGAGTGCTGTAGCATCACAGCTCACAGCAACCTCCAGTCCCTGGGCTGAAGTGAGTCTCCTGCCTCTGCCTCCCAAGTAGCTGGGACTACAGGCGCCCGCCACAACGCCTGGCCATTTTTTGGTTGCAGCCGTTGTTGTTGTTTGGTGGGCCGGGGCTGGATTCAAACCTGACAGCTCAGGTGTACATGGCTGGCGCCTTAGTCTGTTGAGCCACAGGCACCGAGCCCATATATATGTTTTATATATATATTTACATATATATATATATATATACACACACACATATATGTATATATGTATATAGTCTATTCTTACTATAGAACCTAGAAAGAATAGTAATTTTTTTTTTTTTTTTTTGAGACAGAGCCTCAAGCTGTCACCCTGGATAGAGTGCCGTAGCATCACAGCTCACAGCAACCTCCAGTTCCTGGGCTCAAGTGAGTCTCTTGCCTCTGCCTCCCAAGTAGCTGGGACTACAGGCGCCCGCCACAACGCCTGGCCATTTTTTTGGTTGCAGCCAGCATTGTTGTTTGGCGGGCCCAGGCTGGATTCGAACCCGCCAGCTCAGGTGTACATGGCTGGCACCTTAGCCCGTTGAGCCACAGGCGTCAAGCCAGAATAGTAATTTATATATATATGTATATATATCAACACATACATATATGTAAGACAGGTACCCTATAAATAAAAGAATAGTACTTTTTGGCTCGGCGCCTGTGGCTCAATGGGCTAAGGCGCCAGCCATGAACACCTGAGCTGGCGGGTTCAAATCCAGCCCAGACCCGCCAACAATGATGGCT
>CAUYRH010025979.1:0-40489 GCA_963574655.1 Perodicticus potto
CAGCTACCTGGGAGGCTGAGGCAAGAGAATCGCTCAAGCCTAAGAGGTGGAGGTTGCTGTGAGCTGTGACTCCACAGCACTCTACGGAGGGCGAGAGAGTGAGACTCTGTCTCTACAAAAAAAAAAAAAAAAAAAAAAAAAGATTACATGAGCTTTATGCCCTTGGAACTCACCATCAGGAGACCTCCTGTACCTCTATAAGCAAGAACTACACCTCATTCCATGCTCATCCCTGTACGCTCTAATCCAACTCTTCTAAAACTTTGTAATCTCAGGAGCCCTGTGTTTACTGCATAATAATGGAGATTCCCAAAGAAGTATTATTAATACTCTAGATGGGTTATTGCTATCAATATTTACCATATTAGAAATAACTGAAAAAGTAAAAATATTAATGTAAAATTAACAATAATAAACCCTTTATATGTTAACAAAGATGTGTTCATGAATGATATTTTCCAGGTCAAAAAAATTGCATAAGAAAGGTGTCATTATTTTACATTTTGTAAATTTCATTAATGTCTGAGTTAACAGAATTCAAGTGTTTTTTCTTAATCTGCTGGAAAAAGATGTTTTGGGTGTTCAAGTGTTTTTTCATTCATCTGCTGGAACAAGTTGTTTTGGGTGAAGTAGAAGGTGCAAATTTGGCCTCACACAGATAGGCAGCACAGAATGGGAGAAGTATTCTAATAGGCTTTCCAGGTCTTATCTCCTTTGATACTACCCCAAAACTTGACAGGTGGTAGTAGTTTCTTAGGGGTTAATTCAAAATGGAATCTGATACAATATCAACAAACTTCTCATGTTCTGTTATATAAAAGTTGTTGGGCTATCTTATATTCTCAATGGATCGTTCCTCCTGCATAATTTTGTACTATCAGGCATAAGACAAGGAAAATACTGGTTTGCTGATTTATTCAGATCTTCCAAAAACTGACACATTTCATTATACAATATCTGAAAATTCACATTTATTAATATAATGACATCAGGAGTCTTTGAGTATTGGGAAGCTGTCAAGCTCACAGTAGTAGACATACTTTTTTTTTAACTTCTGATTTTTGCTCAGAAGCTCAACTTTTATCATCGACAACCAATACTCTCCTTGGCTTTCTTCTAAGTGACAGGCTCACTTTGCTCATTTTTGAGAAGAGGCCTGCCAAAAGCCCAAGTCAGAATAGTTTGTCTGGAATTTGTTCTTTGAAGCAAAAATCGTGTTCTAAGGAAAGAAGGGGCGAGTTCAGCTCGCAATTCAGTTGCCCTGGTGCTGTTGCTTGAAATAACCATCACGCTTCCCTTTACAGCCCGAGCTTCACTGGTCTGTCATACAGAACATGAAAAAGATCTGTCTTAATGGCTGAGATTTAATAAAATCAATATTTTTTACTGTCTCATCAAAAGGCATTCATCAGTGAACTGGCTTTTCTTTCTCCTACTATGGATGTGTGACAACGAGGAACACAGTGGCTGCTCGTACAGGTGGGGGCCGTTACCTGGATTCATGCTAAAGGGCCAGCACTATTTGGTATTGTTAGAGCCAACATCAACAGAGTTCAAAAAGCCAAATAGCCTTCTTGGTATAATTATGAAAGTAATTTTGACCCCATTGACTCCCAGGGCACCGTGAGCACACACACCTGTCCTGGTGTATTGCAGGAGTGGTGTGCTGATCTTTTTCACTGCCCTTCTCCTGAGTCCTTAAGTGACCTTGGGGAAGGCACTTTATCTATTGAGCTTTAGTTTCCTTGTCTGCAAAATAGTAGCATTCTTTTATTCATTCATTCAATTACTACCTACTGGCTGCTATCAAAAGCACCTACCGTCAGTGTTTGAGGCACTGGGGAGGCAGCAGTGAGGAGGTGGGAAAGGTACCTGTGCTCACTTCGCAGGCTACAGGAGACCAAGACAAAACACGTGTGTGTGTGTGTGTGTGTGTGTGTGTAGGTATTCATTTAGATGAGAATGATATAAAAATATTTAACAAATGGAGAACTGAATAAAATCCGTATAGACTGTTGTATGGGCTGGAAATTTCATTCGGTGAGTGAAATTAACCAAAGTGCTGTGATAAGAATTAGGGGAGTGGGAATCACAGTAGACAATGGATGGTTAGGAACACTCTGTTCTGAGAACGTGGTATTCAAGATGAGAACTAAAGGTCGGATACGAGGTAGGCATCTTTTTAACTTGAATTTCCTGTGAAGTTGACAATGCCTAATGAGACACCCCTGAAACATGTTTGGGTTCAATAAGGTATGATGAATAATCATTGAAGAGGGTAAATAATTCTACAATTACTTAATATACGACGCACGTATTGCCTTGTGGGCAGTGTTTTAGCTTGAAGTCAGGTTCTGTTATTCCTACTTTGTAGAAGAGAAAATGGAGACCCAGAGGCAGGAAATAGCAGAGTCAGGTTTCAGATTCAGAATGTCTGATTCAAGGGATCAGCCTAAAGTACTTAAGAAGTACTTTACCATTTATAACGGACACAGAAATCCCAAGATATGGTTATCTATTATTATTGACATGAATGTATTTTAAAATGCATGTATCTAAATAATACAAATTGAGCTGATTTTGAGAAATATTTCACAAATTATAAGACATATTACCTGCAGATCTGGATACAAATGGAAGAGCATGAGAAGAACCTTTAGTGTTGGAGCCACGTTGAAAGGAGAAGGCAAAGAAAAACGTAGGGGATGAACTGGCTGCTCTTGGCCTTCTTTAAACCAGCAAGGGAAAGGTTAGAGGTCTGAGTGTGTAAGGAGCTGGCTCTCTCCACTGCTTGTGCTTGAGGGGGCTGTTCAGAGAGCAGCCCGGAGGATTCCGTGAATGCGCATTTTGGGGGGCATACCTCAGGACTACTGTTTTTGATCAGTTTGTTCCAGCTGCCTCTAAGCTCTGGGAGATGCTCCTTTTCCTGAATCCTTTCCTGTGTCTTCAAAACTTTTCCCTCTTCACTCACACGCACCCTAATCTTGGCCCAAGGAGAATGAGTGAGCAAGGTCTGGCTGTATTTATTCTCTAAGAGGCAACACTATGAAGAGCTGATATTTAAATACATTTAAATACTCTACGTGATGGACTTTCAGCTGAGCACCAGGCGTGCTTTGTGAAAACGGAGTTTGTATTAGTGGTGGCTTTTCCTCTTGTTCGTAAATGAACGCAGTAAGAAATACAGGCAAGCTTGGTCTTGGATTTCTCTTTTGAGAACCACTGGGTTTGGTTCCTTCTCTGCTTCTTGAGAACATAAGTTGGTTCTATTTTCTCAGGATGGATATATATATATAAACATATACGTATATATATATATTTTAAACCAGAAGACAAGGTTATGAAGAAACTAAAGCAGGCCATGAGCTGAACAAGAACGCACAGTGAATAAATAATTTTCAGAATTTCAGAAGCAATAGATGATAAAGTGGGCACATCAGGTTGGAAATGAAGGTTAAATTAGAGTTAGCATGCTTGGAGGTTTTTAAGCTGTAGACCTGGCTCACTTTGACAAGCCACTTTACATTTCCCATCAGCAGCTCCCATAAGGATTCCAAAACTGATTTGTCATAGAGTCGTGTCTCTTTTTTAGAGAGAGCATTAGGTTAGACAAAACCTAAATCAGGACATTTTCATCCCGTCTGTTTGGGACACCTTCACAGTCAACAGGAGGCATGAGTCATTCATCCTCTGGACCAGCACTAACTGAGTACCTACTGTGTGCTAGACATCATGCCGGCACACAGTGTGTACACACAGGGTGCACAGGGCGCTGTCCGTGCCCTGAGGAACTGTTTACTCCTGCACAGACGCTGTGGACAGCATTCACTCCTGCCAATACACACACATCGTGAAGCCCATACTGTTGAAATAAATGCAGACAACCTTTTACCATAAATGAGCTAAAGAAATGCCTTACTATTATTATTACAACCGCTGGTGAGAAATGGTGGTAAATAATTAAACACACATATGTATACCAAGGGTATTTTATACTGAAAAAAAAATGAGTACCGATTTCTCATAAGAATGTAGATGATAAAGTATTTGGATATAAATTCTTTCTTCTTCCCCCTGCCCCAGAAGACTGAGTTTTCATGTACCTATGACCTTTCCTGCCAAGATTTAAGCAACAGTTTCTGATAAGCACTGTTCTTGCTGGGGGTAGACAAATGCTAACGAAAAAAGTTCCTTGTGTGATTAAATGTATAATTTAATGTACAGCAGAAACAATAGTCTTGAAAAGGAAAGCTTTGAGGTGCAGGTGCTGGGGTTTGAGAGAGGGCATAAAAGGCGTCCCACGACAGCCACCGGATAGAAAATGCATGACTACACACAGCCCCAGAGGGGATCCCTTCTGGTTGCCGTCGTTTCCAGAGATGAGTGGAAGTGGGTAGCAAGCTGACGACATCAAAGTCACAGACCCCCGGGAGCAGCTTGCTTCACCTGCAGACTATCTCAGCGTTAGGGGCGGGTCATTATCCAAGAAGATTCGCTTAATGAGAGGGCCACAGAGGGGACTTCTGCCCGCCTTCCCACTGCAGCCTCGCGGTAGGCAGTGGAGTGGCCCAGCTGTGAAGAAGCCTGTGAGCGAGGCAGAGAGAGAAGAGCCCAGGGCGGCTTCGCAGAATGCAACATAACATGGTGTCGAAAGAGGAATTGGGGTCCCGTGCCCCCACGGAGGCACTCAGGGGTGAGAGAGGGCAGATGGAATTAAAGCAGCCTGTGCGTGGGGCCTAGAGGATTGCTCTAGGAGGTTGCTTCTGGCTACCATGGAACATTCTGGAATCAAATCATGTATGTCAGCAAAAGATACTTGAGGGAAATGACAAGAACCAGAAGAGGCGAGTCTCATCTCCAAGCTAACTAGCAAAGGCAGAGGATGGGAACGGGCCAGGAAGCAAGGCCCCCAACAGTCCTGGGTGACACGAAGCTCGCTGCCCCCCTTCCCCCCATCACCGTCCTGATCAGGATTGCTGGGCTTGTGGCTGATGACAAGTCTGAGGTGACATGTTCACAACAGGAGCTATGAGCACGTAGTTTATGGGAGAATTGTGGTGGAAAATTGGCCAATTAGACAATGGACAGGGCTTATAAATAGTTAATGTGAAGAGAGAGTATATATGCACACACACACACGCATCGCTTACCCACACACACGCATCGCTTACACACACACACGCATCGCTTACCCACACACACACACATCGCTTACACACACACACACACACGCACATGGCTTACACACACACACACACACACGCATCGCTTACACACACACACACACGCATCGCTTACACACACACACACACACCCATCGCTTACACACACACAGTCCTCGTGTGATTTCTGTTTGCAGCAGGGAAGCAAATCCCTTCAGAGACCAGGCTGAGTGCCTTTAGTGAGGGAGTAGAAATCTGTGGTGAGTGCAAACTTGCTTTGGATCGTCTCTGCCAAGCTGCTGCCTGGCATGTGCCTGGATCAGTATAAATATGGAGGCCCCTGTATGAATTAGGCAGGGAAAGTGGGACCACTTGACAGCCCCTTGCTGAGACACAGCAGCTCCCATCCCTAGGAAGGGCCTGAATAGCCCAGCGCAGGCCTGATGGACTACAAGCAAGAACACAGCAGCCCGGAAAATGCAGATGCTTTGCAGATGTGCGCTTGACAGACTGAAGCCTGTTTGTCATATGGGCTGTCACCTATCAGAGTTTTAAATAGGAGCCTTCTATAGGATATTACATAACCTGCTGACTCACAACAGCCCCAGTGGAATGGAACGGGGGCAGCGCAGATGAGAATCGGGCTGAGAGACGGAGGACAGGCCCTGCCATTCCTCCCCTTAATGGATTTTGTGCCTCCTGCGTGGCCATGCTTGAACACGCACCAAGGGAGCGGAGACGCCTGCTCTTTAGAGGCTGTGTCAATCAAGTGTAGGAAACTAATCACGGCAAAGTTGGGAAGAGAGCTGGAGAAAAAGAGGCAGACTGGGTGGGGGTGCAGAGGTTGGGGCTAGCTGCCTTGGGGACCCTCCCTGGGAGATGCAGGGAGCTCACCCCATGTTGTCCTTGGCCCCCACACCACGTGCCAATTGAAGGCTAAACTCCATTCTCCCCCTTTGGGAAGGGACAGATTCAGTCCCACAGACTGTATGAGATGAGGTGTTCATGTGTAATTGTTTCTACTTTATAAATGTTCTCTGGACTTGAGCTCACTGCTTTGATTTATATCCACACCCTCTTGCAAGTAGCTACCCACTAAGCCAAGTGGAAGCCAGTGAGAGAGTAATTAATATAGGCAAAGCTTGCTCTGTGCAGGGGTGCAGTCCTGATAATTCACGTGGAAAGTCACTTTTGTGATGACTGTTAGTCTAGAGGCAGGAGGGGAGCTGGCTATTTTAAAGATTCCTGATGTAAGAGGTAAAGCCTCCATCTTTCTTTAAGGCTGCATAATATTCCATGGTGTACATATACCACAATTTATTAATCCATTCATGGGTCAATGGGCACTTGGGCTGTTTCCATGACTTAGCAATTATGAATTAGGCTGCAATAAACATTCTGGTACAAATATATTTTTTATAATGTGATTTTTGGCCTTCTGGATATATACCCAGTAGAGGAATTGTAGGAATTGTTTACATGGATGGAGCTGGAACATTTTCTTCTTAGCAAAGTATCTCAAGAATGGAAGAAAAAGTATCCAAGGTACTCAGCACTACTATGAAACCAATTTATGGCTTTCATATGAAAGTTATAACCCTATTATAGCCCAAGGAAAAGGGGAAAGGGGAGAGGGCGGGGAGGGGAGGGGAGGATAGGTGGAGGGAGGGTAATTAATGGGAACATAACTACAGTGCATCTTACAAGGGTACACGTGAAATTTGCTAAGCGTAGAATATAAATGTCTTAACACAATACCTAAGAAAATGCCATGAAGGCTATGTTAACCAGTTGGATGAAAATATTTCAAATTGTATATAAAACCAGCACATTGTACCCCATGATTGCATTAATGTACACAGCTCTGATTTAATAAAAAAAAAAAAAAAAGGAATCCTGATGTAAGAGCAACAATTCAATTGTGATGGGCTGAATCACTCTCTACTCCCTCGATTATCTGCTCTATAAGTTTGGAATTTTGCATATTAAGTTGTTCTAAGCTGTAGGTGGGACATTACCCACCTACAGCTGAGTCACCAAAGGACAGGAAGCAGCAAGTGAGACTTTGGTTGTAAGCCTTATTTAACTAAGAAGAGGAGCCATGTTAATATGTACAGGGTCTGTACTAAAGTATGTGGAATATTCAGACATTTGTACCGGTCACCCTGTGTTATGTAGGGGGTCACCCTGTGTTCTGGAGGGGTCACCCCGCGTTATGGAGGGGTCATCCTGTGTTAGGGAGGGGTCACCCTGTGTTATGGAGGAGTCACCTGTCTTATGGAGGGTCGCCCTGTGTTCTGTAGGGGGTCACCCTGTGTTATGGAGGGGTTCCCCTGTGTTATGTAGGGGGTTGCCCTGTGTTCTGTAGGATGGTCACCCTGTTATGGAGGAGTCACCCTTCGTTTTGGAGGGGTCACCCTGTGTTCTGTAGGGGGTCACCCTATATTATGAAGGGGTAACATGCTTATTAGCCATGGCAAGCTGTGGATGGTGGACATTTTCAGCAATTGCTGAAAACTCATCTGGATTGACTGCTGAGACTGTCACCATTGGGTCGCTATGCCAACACATAGTGGGAATGGCTGGCGATGCCCAGCTGAGTGTGCCTTGTACAACAAGGCAGCGATAAGTTTCTTGGGTAACTCCCTCCCATGCTGACCCTGAGTCTACCCATAGAATCTGTGTTGGCCAATAAGACACAGCAAATGTGGCAGACGCAGAAGCTTTAAAATTTCTTGTGTTTTTGTGCCTTGTCCTTTTATGCTGCCCTGGTGAATGTTGTACCCACCACCATGAGAAGAAACCCAGGTGAGCCTGGTGGATAAGGGGAGACGTGGGAACAAGTCACCTTGATTGCCACAGCAGATGTCATCAACCCCCAAGGTAGGGAAGGCATCCGGAGCGTGGGGCCTCTGTTGAGCCACCACTCCATCACAGTGACCACTCAGATCATCCGGGCAAACTGCCCAGAGCTGCCCAGGCAGCCACTAGCACTTGGGAAAATGAGAAATGTTCATGGTACAGTATTTCGCTGATCTGTTAGGCAGCAAAGTTAACTGATGCACAAGTTAAGAACAGCGAGTTACAGTGTTTTGTTTGGGGGAGGTGGTGTTGTCTGGATGGCTTAGTTAAGGCTTATTCTACCTGGGCACCAAAGTCATATAACCCACTGATAAATGGATTATGTAATGGGAAATTTAGAAACTTAAGAATTAATTTAGGAAAGCTTACATAGGACTGTGGTTGAATTATGCAGAGATTTATTAAATAGATAAGCTGGCTATACACATAAATAATTAAAATATTTATAACAGGTGTGATGCTATCTCTCCCTGCAGATAGCTACACGCAAAGTCTTAGAGTGGGTTCTCTTCCCACATGTGTCTCCGTGGGCTCCAAATATGTCCCTATAGGCTGGTCATCAACTCACATGACAATAGTCTCTGGAGAACATCCCTACCTGTGCTCCATCATATCCCCCTGTACTGATTTAAGTCAAATTTATATTATTTCAGTAATTTTCTTTTAAAAGCTGCTGCTGCTGCTTCTATGTCATTATTGTTTTGTTTTTCAGCTGTTCCCCTGTGTTTGCAATTGCATGACTGTATTTTGCATGGCACTGTGGGGGGTATCAGTCCTGTTAGAGAAAGCAATTTTAGTTTAATCCGCTGAGCTGTGTGCTTGATGCACAGCATCGGTCCGGGCTGGTCACAGCTTCTCTGAGCTTCACTCACAATGGGCTACGCTCACCCGCCTAACCTTGTGGTGGGCCATCTGTGACCACTTCTCAATGCTGCAGTCTCTCTGGAGTCCTCTGTCCCCTAATCTTGGGTCTTGGACTTCTTGGGACTCAAAGGGACTCTGCTCTGGCTGTGTGGTTGTCCGTCTTCCTGCCCACGGGCTGTTCTGATTGCACTGATCACATTAGCCACCCTGACCATACCAACTGCTGGCCGAAGGACTCCTTCAGGGGACAGCATTAGCTGTGTACTGACAGCCTCCCCTTTGCGTTTTCTTCTCTCAGATTCAGTAATTTCTCTCATCATTACAGACAAATAATCTTGCATTCTCATCTTAGCCCGCTGGGCTGTCTCTGCTTTTTGCCCTCTTTGTTCCCAATGCGAAGGCCAGCTATGGCACCAATGTCCCTGTTGTGCTGGCTAATTTTATCCGACTGGGGCACTCAGACGTTTGTAAAACATCATTCTGGTTATACCGGTGAGATTAACATTGAAGTTGGTAGGTTAGGGAAAGCAGAGTGCCCTCCCTGTTGTGGGTGGGTGTCTTAGTCTGTCTTTGCATTGCTATGAAGCAGTGATTTTCAGCCAGTGAGCCTCAAATTTTTTTTTTAAATTTTATTATCTTTATCATTAAATCATAGCTGTGTACAATAGTGCAATCAAGGGGTACAATGTGCTGGTTACATATACAATCTGAACTATTTTCACCAAACTGATTAACATAGCCTTCCTGGCATTTTCTTAGTTATTGTATGAAGACATTTGTATTCTGCATTTAGCAAGGTTCGCCTGTACCCCTCTAAGATGACCGTAGGTGTGGCCCCACCAATTACCCTCCCTCCACCCTGGGAGGAATAATCTTTTCCTTTTACCAACGGTTAACAAGGCTTAACAAGGGTTATTACTTTTAGTATCACATTCATTTAAGAAGACAAAACATGGACGTATCTGAAGCCCAGAACGACTGTGATGGACACACAGACACACTCCCAGGTTTCACATGCCCAGCTTCACTGCCAGAAAGGCAACGGAGTGGGTGGGTGAGAGGCTGGCCCTGATGTTGGACAGCCTGGTTCAAGTCCTTGCTCCATCACCTCCTGGCTGTGTGACCTCAGTCAGGCTACTTATTCTCCCCACCAAAGTACCTAATGGTTTGGGCACTTACAAGGATCAAATGATGTATTTATAGGGTATGGCACAATATCATTTCCCCAAGACTTCTTCCTCTAGAGCCACACCTCACCAGTAAATGGACATTCTTTCAAAGCCACTTCAATAGACTAATTGGAAAAAACTGGCCTCGGGGTTCATGATTTTTCTTTCTCCCTTTTGCAACATGACTTTTCTGCTTCTTCCATGAAGAGGTGGACCTCTTAAAGCTGGACTGGCCTTATCCTTTGCTGTGACCAACAGAGTGAGATGGAAATGATGGTGCCAGTTCCAAGCCTGGTCTTGCACTGTTTTGCTCATTCCCTTAAACACCTGCTGGCACCATATGAATAAGATCAAGTAAGACTGTTGTATGGTGAGAGATACAGAGCCCAGTCACTCCCATCATCCTAGCCAATAGCCAGCCCAGTCAGAAGTCCACGTAGACCAGGGTGGTACCCAGCAGACCTGACAGCTGACTATAGGCTGTGAGTAAGTCCAGCTAAGATCAGCTGATCCTGGTACAGATCTGCAGATCATCTTTGGCTTGTGAGCAGCAACTACTTTAAGTGCAGGGTTTGGGGGTGATTTTGTTACGTGGCAGTAGCTAACTGATACAGCTATTTGTGTAACTTATTCTCAGGTAAGAACAGTAATGGAGCACAGTAGGATTCCTGTTTCTCATTTCCTTCTGCTCAGGCTTAGGCAAAAGCAGTCTGTGACCACCTTGAAGGGAGATCCTGGAATTATCTTTTTTCATATTCTCCCAGAATCTGGCACAATTCAATTCAAACAGTTCAAATTTCTTTTCTCTACACATGCCTTTATTTCATTCTTATTCTTTTTTTTTTTTTTGAGACAGAGTTTCATGTCACCCTCAGTAGAGTGCTGTGGTGTCACAGCTCACAGCAACCTCAAACTCTTGGGCTTAAGCAATTCTCTTGCCTCAGCCTCCCAAGTAGTTGGGACTACAGGCACCTGCCACAACATCTGACTGGTTTTTTGTTGTAGTTGTCATTGTTGCTTAACAGGCCTGGGCTGGGTTCAAACCTGCCAGCCTTGGTGTATGTGGCCAGTGCCCTAACCACTGAGTTACCAGCACTGAGCCGTCATTCATAGTCTTAAAAGATACCTTTGCCGAATACAGAATTATAGAGTGACAGTTATATTTTCTCAGAATACTAAATGTAATCATGCTCTGTCTTCTGGCTTCCATTACTGCTCACGAGAATTAAGTTGTCAGTCTCACTATTGCTTCTTGGAAAACGATCTCTCTTTCCTCCTTGGCTGCTTTGAAGATATTCTCATGGTTTCTGTTTTTATGTAATTCATTGTGATTTGTCTAGGGGTGAATTTCTTTCTGGGGCTGATTGGACTCCTTAAATCTATAGCTTGATTTCTGTGTTAGTTAGAATAAGTTATGCTAGCTGCTGAAACAAACAACTTCCAAATCTCAGTGTCTGAGTAGAATAAGAGTTTACTGGGTGATTATTGGTGGCATATCATGCATTTCTCTCCTAAGCAGATCCCAGGGATCAAGTCTTCTTTATCTAATGCAGAGGTTTTCAACCTATGGTCCATTGTTAGATCTCTGAGAATTCCACAGATAGAATTTAGGGAGTGCATTAATTTAAATTGGGAGAAAATTAGATTGACACTTTCTTTACTTTGTAAAATTTAGCATTTTCTTTTATGAATTTAGACAACAAACTACAATTTTATACCCGTGAATTTTTTTTTTTTACCATTTTGTTATCAACATCATAGATATTTTTATTTCACATGCCAGTTGTTGAAGATATCTTGAATGATTGTTTACACTTAATTACTGCTTTGAAATTATGGTAGCATTAAACTTACTGTGAAATGTCCCATCATCAAAGTCTCTGTCTGTGGATGCTTGGTTTAACTAGCTGGCCCATCACTGGGCAACATGTTACCCAATAATCATTCCGTTACAAATGGTGGCATTGTGTTCCTCAGCATAGGTATCTCTCTGCTCAGTTTCTCAGCATTCTCTGTTGATGACTGTTGATCAACACATAGAAGGAAGAGAGTCAAAGACCACTCACTGTTTAATTTTCTCTCTTTCTGGAGACAAGAGTCTCACTTTGTCACCCCGGATAGAGTGCAGTGGCATCATTGTTGCTCAGTGCAGCCTCAAACTCCTGAGCTGAAGTGATCTTACTGCCTCAGTCTCTCTCCTGATCTACGGGCACGTGCTATCATGATCGGCTAATTTTTCTGTTTTTAACAAAGACGGAGTCTCGCTCTTTTTGGTCTGGTTTCAAACTCCTGAGCTCAAGTGATTCTCCTACCTCAGCCTCCCAGAGTGCTAGGGTTATAGGAGTGAGGCATCGTGCCCACCCTGTTTAATGTTCTTACACAAGCTGAGTAGTAATAACCTTCACCCTGATTTGTCATAAAAAATATAATTCTTACTTTAATATGTCAGCACATTTTAAATGAATTGTCTTGTTTTTAATGTGTTTAATAGAGATGCACATATGTTTTTTATCCTTTTTTTCCCCCTTGGATGTCTGGCTTTTTTTCCCACTGAGTATCTTATTTCAATTATTATTTTTCATTTCTAGGGCTTCCACTGATTCTTTTCCAATTTTTTCTTTTCATTTCCTGAACATCTTTTCAAGCTCATATTCTCTTATGGACTGAATGTTTGTGTCCCCTGAAAATTCATATGTTGAAGCCCCAATCCCTGCTAGCTGTTATTTGGAGGTGAGGCCTTTGGGAGCTAGTTAGGTCTGAATGAGTCATGAGGGTGGAGCCCCATGATGGGATTAGTGCCCTTATAAGAAGAGTAAGAGACAGCAAGGTGAGGACACCACAAGAAGGGAGCTGTCTGCAAGTCAGGAAGAAGAGCTTTATCAGACACGGAATCTTCCAGCATCTTGATCTTGGACTTCCCAAAGTCTAGAACTGTGCGAAATAAATGGTCGTTTAAGCCACCTAGGTTATGGTATTTTGTTACAGCAACACAAGCTGACTGAGACACATCCCTAGCACCAAGAATGAGGCCTGGCAAATAACAGATGCTCAATAAATAGGGGCTACATGGAAGAAGTATATGCTATATGGTGCATTTGTTAGCTGTGCTAGACATGGCATCACGTGTATGAGGATGTTGTGAAGGACCCACCCAAGGCTGAGGCAGGTACAGCTTCACTCACCACTTACCATCTGTGCTGTCCTCATGTATGTGTATAAATAAAAGATAATAATTACACTTCCTCCCAGACAGTGGTGAGGATAAATTATGATTCCCATCAAGCCTTTATAACATTGCCTGGAAAAACTTAGTGTGTCCTATGTATGATGCTGTGTGTTACTAAAATGTAATGGCAGTAATTATGATTTCTTATTATTGTGGTTATTGTTATTATACATCAGGCCCTTCTCTACACATATGTTATTTAATCCTTTATAGCCACCCAAAGCAATGGACATTAGCCACATTTAACATGAGGAAATAGAGGCTCTGGGAGATTAGGTGACTTGCATTTGTTCAATAGGCAATAGCTATAGTGCTATTGTGCCAATAAGCACCGTAGGATTGGGAACAAGCTCTACAAGGGTCCCGTGGTGGTGGCTGGGGGGAGTGGCAGTTTCCCATGAGAGACCACAGGTGACAGTGTCCCTCACACAGAATCACCCCACCACCCTCCCTGCTAAGCCTTCACCACTCTGTGGCCCAGACAGCTCTGTCCTGCACACACAGGGAGAGCGAGGCTCAGTGCTGCCCAGTGACGTGTCTGGGCCTGGCACAGTGAAGTCCAGGCCTGCCTGGCTCCAAACGGGGCTCTCTCCTACCCAGGCCTGCGTCTGCCCACGGGGTCACAGAGCCACTGGCTGTCAGGAGGAAAGGGGTCTGGAGTGAGCAGAGGCGAGGTGTGGAGCAGGATGGGGTGGGGGGACCAGTCGCAGGTGGCCCTGGCACAGTGTGAAGCAAGGGGAGTCTCGGGCAGTTCTGGGCAGGAGGAAGGAGAATCTGGGTGGGGGGTGCAGGCTGCACTAGGGGAGGTTGGGGAGAGTGAGCTGAATTCTGCACCCAGCTCCCAAGTGGGGGAACTCAGCAACCCTTCAGGGCTGGAGTGGGTGCCTTCCGTTCCTTCAGGAGCTGCGGGGCCCAGGGCTCCAGCAACCAGCAACTCCAGCTTTGGTTTATTTTACCTTATTTACTTATTTTTATTTACTTATTTAGAGACAGAGTCTCACTCTGTCACCCTGTGTAGAGTGCAGTGATGTCATCATAGCTCACAGCAGCCTCAAGCTCCTGGGCTCAAGTGATTCTCCTTCCTCAGTCTCCTGGGTAGCCGGGACCACAGGTACCCACTGTGATGCTCGGCTAGTTGTTTGTTTTGTTTTTTCCCCCTATTTTTAGTAGGGACAGGGTCTTTTGAACTCTCTCAAGCAATTCGCCCACCTCGGCCTCTCTGAGGGTATTTTTCTTTTTTAAGCAACCACGAAATGCTCCCCACGTGTTGTTTCATTCATTTCTAGGATTGAATCTCAACCGGGCTTGGAAGTCAACAAAAGAAGAGCCAAGGTAGTTGCTTCTGTGACAGCTGTGACCCTGAGGCTTCAGGCTGCCTCCTCGGCCCTTCCCAAAATGGGACTGTCATGTCTGTGCAGTGGAGACGTCACAAGTAGAACGTCAGATTGAGCTGCAGAAACCTATGTTTTCTCTTTGTTTTTAGCTGAAAAATGCTCTGAGGTCTGGGCCAGATGTTCACTAGTGTACTTCATGCTCTCAAATTCCACCATCTGTTAAGTTCTAGCCCGGCATCCACTGGGGGAAAGTCCTTGCTGACATGTTAATGGGCTGCAGTGAGACCCCAGGAGAGGTCTTTCCCTAAAATGGCTGCGATTTTTGAATTTCCTGTGGAGCGAGACCAAATCTCCATCAGAGCAGGATTCCACAGGCTTGAAGATGACCCTCTGTCAGGCCATTGTGCCTCTGGCCTCTACACGGACTGCATCAAAGGAACAAAAGGCAAACATTCCCAGAAACGTTATGTCCCAGAATTCAAAAAGGTGCCCCCTCCCCCATAAAGCATCTGCTTCTCCCCAGCGCAGAGGCGGAGGCTGCTGGTGTCGAGGAGGTTCGTTCCCCTGCACCCCTGGCACTGGTGGGGGTGGACAGGTCACCGCCTCTGAAAGCCAAGTCTTTGAGCTCCGGCCATGAATGTGTCCCTGCTGGCCTCTGTCATCATTCCTCTGATGGAGGAACCATCATGAGCCAGGAATCCAGAAAGGTACCGGGGACACAAGGACCATTAGGGAGCAGCTCTTGCTCTCAGAGAGCAGCCGGGGTGATGAAGGCTGCAAACCAGGAGATGCAACAGGGGTGAAGGGGGCAGGCCCCAGGTGATCTGCTAACTGGACCCACCGCAGTTTCTTATTGCCGTCTCTGCTTTTCCTTCCCAGCAGGCATCGGAATCGCTAACATTTGAAATCGCACACTGACCCGAGTTATTTAATGTCTGCCTTCTCCCCTTAGCTGGGGGCATCCTGGGGCAGGGACTGGGTCTCTTCTGTGTGTGGCTGTAGTCTGTGTCTAGCACGTGGTCTGGCGCCCAAGACTGTTTTGGAGAATGAATGAGTGAGCAAAGGAGTGACGGGGTGTACAGAATGGGCGTGAAGCCAGGAAGGGTTCTGGGGGGTGGCGGCAGTGGCGACTGAGCTAGGACACAGCACAGGGCGGAGCGAGGACGATGCTTAGTGACCTG
Organism: Perodicticus potto; assembly: GCA_963574655.1. NCBI lineage: Eukaryota > Metazoa > Chordata > Mammalia > Primates > Lorisidae > Perodicticus > Perodicticus potto. The sequence continues at coordinate 15,799 of CAUYRH010025979.1, forward strand.
TGCAGCACGTCAGTGCTGAGTGTGTGAGAACCCTCGGGCGTCATTGGCGTTTTGCTCAAGCTGTTTGAATTCGTTCTCCCGGTCAAGACCCAGGTCAAATACTGTTCCTCCCGACAGCCAACCTAACCTTTAGGATGAAGCCCGCAGGCTGAGGTGGGGTGCGATGGGGGTCCCACCCCGTGTGGCTTATATAACACAATCACTGAGCGGGAACTAGGGGCCCGAGTGTAGCCTTGGTCCTGTTCTCCTTTGCGGTTGTTTTGCCCCTGGCTGCACACGCCGTGCGAGCCATGCTTCTCAAAGCCCCTGGGTCCTACAACATGCACTGACTGGAGGCTCCTGGGGTTTCAGATCTTCAGGCTTCACTTTCTGCTGATGACTCCAGCAGGGTCTATCTGCCTTGGGTGGGGTCCACATCTAGGAGGGACCACGCTGTCTTGGTGTGAACCTCCCACTCTTGGGTCCCGCTGCCCACCTACCTGCAGTTACTAGAACCTCAGTAGCGCTCACTTAGTTCCTCTTTTGCTGAATCTTCCCGTTAAAAAGACTTGATTGTATAAAACATACTCAAATAACCAACATGAAATACAGTCTACCTGACTGGTAATCAAAAACGCTGAGATACAAGCTGTCTACTGGATTTGCAGAGGGCCTGCTTTTATGCTAATCCTTGTTGCTGGTGAGAGCTTGCTAAGAACCTGATGCACTTCTGGTGGGCAATGAGGTGATTTGCAAAAAGTCTGCAAATTGTCTCCACCCTTTAACCCAGTTACTCTAGAACAGTGTTTTTTCATCTTTTTTATCCGATGGCACGCTTGAACCTATACATTTCCTTGGCACATTTATATTATGTTGATCAAAAAAAAAAAAAGTAATGAAAAGAATATACTTGCTGTACTTTCATCTTCTGAAAATAATTTCATTAAAGATCTTTTAAAATGTCGTGGCACACCTAAGATCCTCTCACAGCACAGCAGTGTGCCGCGCGGTTGAAAATTGCTGCTCTGGGGTGTATCCTGAGGTGCTCATTCTTAATTCCGAAAAGAGGTTGATGCACACAGCCTCTCATCACAGTATTATTTTGAATGGTGAAAGATTCTTTCTCTTCCAAAAGAGGACTAATGGAATGGTCCCCTTAATGGGAATATGGTGAAGCAATTTCATATCATGTGGAAGGTCCTAAGGTTGATCTCTTGGATTCCAAATACCGTTCTCCATTAAAAGGAACCACAGGACTTTTTGCAGAAATGGCTGATTCCAGATCCAAGACCGGGAAGAACTAGACTGAAGTGGAATGTCTTGGTTTGCCAGAAAGCAAAGAAGTGCTCAGAACAAATGGGGAGAGGCCAAGCCACAGCATGGGCGTGAGGGGGTTGCTCTCACTGATTAAATCTGGCACAATTTAAATATCAACAAGAACGAAGATGATAATGGATTTTAACATATTGCATTTTATTTTACTTTTATTATCTATTTATTTACTTATTTATTTTTGAGACACTCTCTCTCTGTCACCCCGGGTAGAGTGCTGTGGCATCATCATTGATCTCAGACTCTTAGGCTTGAGCAATCCTCTTGCCTCAGCCTCCCGAGTAGCTGGGACTATAGGCATGATGTGCTACTATGCCTGGCTCTTTAGTAGAGACGGGGTCTCAGTCTTGCTCAGGCTGGTCCCAAAATCCTGAGTTCAAGCAATCCATCCACCTTGGCCTCCCAGAGTGCTAGGATTACAGGTGTGAGTCACATGCGCAACCAACATATGGCATTTAAAAATTAAAAAAAAAAAAATAGATAGGTACGTAGTGATAGGATTTTTTTTTAAAAAAAGAGGAAGTAGAGGGAAAGAAACAAGCCAGCTAGCAACAACAGAAGGAATGATGATAGAATTAGAAAATTACCATTTTGCAGCTAGATCAGAAGATCAAAGCACAATTCAGGCAGGGACCACCAAAGCATTCTAAAACCGCTGGAAGTTTCTTGGGGACTTAGAAATTTGCAAGGCTTCCCAGGTATCACTGTACAAAACATTTATTAACAACAAAGGGGAAAATACACCTTTAAAACGGACAGATCTGCCAGGAACCATTTTAACCAAGTGATGGAATGTAGCGTCACTGACGTTATGTACTTCCTGACGTGGCGCCACCTAGTATTCATCTGGTATTCTTCCCCAAAACGTTTAACCTGAATCTGATCATGAGGAAACAAATTCACATCCTGGGGCCTCCTACCAGTTATCTATCTGGCCCACACTCTTCAAAATATCAATCCGTGAAGGACCAAGAAGGGAGAGGACGGCTATTCTAGATTTAAGGAGACTGAAGACATATGTGATCTTGGATTGGATCCTGGATCAGAAAAAAAATCAAAAACAGCATACAAAGAACATGTCTTAGAACAATTTGAATACAGACTATATCATTACACAATGTCAGGTTTCTTGTATGTGTTAATGGTTGTTATATGGGAGACTACTTCTTATTCTTAGGCCCAAGCTGAAATATCCCAGCATGGAGTGTGATGAGACCTGCTCGTTACCTCGAGTCCTGCTGGTGATGGAGGGAGGAAGAAGAGCTGGGCCAAAATGTTAACAATGAAGAAGTCTAAGTGAAGGGTGTATGGAAATTTATTATGTTATTTTCTCAACTTTTCTGTAAGTTTAAAAAGTTTCATAAACATTGCTGAAAGTTTTATGGGAGGTATTGCTACAATACTGTTGTTTACCAGTCTGTCAGCAAAGTAGGATGCAGAGTTGCTTATTCCTTTAGGTACATAGTATGCACTGTGGATGTGGACAGCTCTTGTTTTATCACTCAGCTTCTGTTCTACCTCCAAGCAGCAGCACCCTTGTTTTCTTTCCACACTTAACTCCTCTCCCTTTGAGTTCGTGAGGTTTGGATGGGGGCATATGAACCACGCCCTCCTGTCTCCAGGGATTGGTGGGTGCATGTCTCAACTAAGTCCGACCAGAGCCGACAGACACCAACCCCAGGGCTTTTGCAAAACTTATTGGAACAAGGTAGCATTCGCCCCACTGAGGCCACCAGGCTGCTAGGATGTGAACTATCACTTGACAGTTCTACAGAACTATCACAGAGGCAGCATGGGCATCTTTGTTTGGGGAGTGATTGCCTGTGGTTCAAATCTACACACAACAAACCAGAACTAACAGAAGGAGAGTGACACTGACATTAAACACACCTGAAGTTAGTTACAGATTTTCTTTTGGCTTCTTCCAGTTTAATTTGTGTGTCTGCTGCTTAAAATCAAGGCATCTTGACGGCCATAGTATGAAAATGCATAGAAAAGGAGTATCAGTTTTCTATCACTGCAGAACAAATTATCACAAGTTCAGCAGCTTTACTTAAAACAACCCACAATTATCATCTCACAATTTCTATGAGTCAGGAGTCTAAGCACAGTTAAGCTGGGTTCTCTCTTCTTGGTCTCACAAGGCCATAATCAATCTGTCAGACAGGCCTGTGGTCTCATCTGGAGGTTTGACTGGGGAGGAATCCACTTCCAAACTCATCTGCATTGTTGGCAGAATTCATTTCCTTGTGTTATGAGGGCTCCAGCTTTTTGCTGTGTGATCTGGAGGCTGCCTAAGGCCCTTGACACTATCCAGAGCACCCTGCTGCTTGGGCTCCCTCACATGGCTGCTCACTTTGTCAAGTCAGCAGGAGGAGTTTGATCAGCTACGTTTTACAATGTATGTAATCACGAGGTTGACCACCTATTGCCTTTCCCATAGAACATAACCAAATCATGGGAGAGACATTCCCTCACATTTGCCGTATTCTGTTGGTCAGAAGCAAGTCCCAGGTCCTATTTGCACGGATGAGGAGGGAATTTCACAAAGACCCGGCACCAGGAGGTGGGGAATCACTTGAGGTCAGCGTGCAATGTGTTCACCATTACTGAATCCTGCCGTGCCAATTCTACACACTGCGAGGCACTTACTGAGTACTAATGAGTGAATACTAAAGTATCACAAGTGCTTATCATTTATTAAGATAATTTAACAGTAGTTATTCCTGGGAAATGGGGGAAAGGCGTGGTGCTGAAGGGCACTGGGACTTTTGCTCTGTATGTGTCACTGTTTGGGATTTCTTTTACAGTAAGTTTGTATTCATGGGTTATACAATTTAAAGATACAATTAAATATGGAAATTATATATACAGTATGTAGGTCACTATGAAAGTTTTGAGACAGACTGTGTTATGGCCCATTATTTCACTTCCAAGAAACACAGTCACCAGTGTCCTTTCTGATTCACACATGCAATTTCAACTTGTTCGGCTTATCGGTGTTGCTGGGAGGGCTTCATTTGTTTTCATCCACATGGATTTTACGATTCCTGATTTTTGTGTATCCTTTCATAATGAACTACATACGATTTCAACTAAAAGCTGCCCTCCCTCCATTTCCAGACTTTCCTACATAACATACACATTCACAATTAGAAAAAAAACTGGAAGAAGATGGCCAAAATGGGACCACTTATTAGTTTGTCGTATGGATGAATAATATTTCTGTGTAATTTTACATATTTCCCAACAGTTGAGGAAGACTATTCTAGTAATAAAAAAAAAAAACCCTGAGTGATGTGAAATGCTTTTTATGTCCAATTTTATGGCTAAAAATAAAGCAAACCCTCTTGTTTGCCTTCTGCAGGAAGGCAATTTCCTGCTTGGGTGGCTAGTGGAGTAACTGTTCCTAGAGCTCCAAGAAATAAATCAGATGGCAGCAGGGAACACACACCTGCTTCCTCTCACACTGATAAAGAATCATTAACTCTCACCAGAATGTACCTGGCTTTGTCCCAGAACTAAGTATTATTTGAAAAGATATAGCAGGTTTCCTCCAGCGACTAAAAGCTATTGGAAAGCCCAAGTCAAGAGGGGAAATAGAAGACTCTGCGCCAGACGGATTTAGTAAACTGACACGTTCAGTAACCACATAGTCCTAAACCAGGCCTGTATGTAAACAAACAAAAGACGTGCTTGATCTCATCTTTCTTACTGATTGGAGCACCTTGATAGGTCTTTGGATCTGTCTGCTTGTCTGTAAAATTATATAACTGAGTATGAGGGGTGTCTATTGGAGCTGAGCAAAGAACACCTCTGTAGTCAAAACAAACAAACAAGAAACAAAACAAAACAATCTTCCAAAGTTAGGTTCATTGGGCTTGCTGCAGCAAGGGAGGATGTGTCCTCAGGAGCGTGTCAGTGAGGGGCGATGACTGGGGCTTCTCACAGGGTCTGGGCTTGTGCTGGATGATTGCAAGGCACAATAAGGAATTGGCGTGAGTTCTGGATTCGATGCTGTCAAAAAGCAGGGGCCATTTGGTGACTGGGGTGTTCAGTCATTTGCTATCTCCAAGGAGGGTTAAAATGGGGCTTGAGTTTGTTAGGGGTTCAGGAACAGCAAATGCTCAGTAAAGAGCAATGCCTGTCTGCAGAGAGGGGTGTTTAATCATTTTTGTGCTTACCAGAGCGACCTTGTCAGTGTCCTGTTCTGAGTACTGTTTATGTTCTGCAGGGAGCTGGGAACATGGTTGACTGGTTGTCAGCAGGGCCACTTTTCACTTTCTTAGTCTCATCCAACTTTAAAATTAACATATCCGGTAAAAGTAACATTTGAATACACTTTACAACTTAGAAAATGCTCTTTTTACCTGTGGGGAAATTCTTTGCGATGGTGGCATTTTCTCCATTTTAAAAAACAAGGAAATTGAGGATGGGAGACTCTGAGTGGTTTAACCAGCACCACGGGTAGTTGAGCCATCAAGCCAAAAAATAGCCTAGCATCCAGCTTTAAGTGCATACTCCTTTTTGGTCACACATCCCTGTTCCTTGCTAGTCCTAGTTTTGAAAATTGAATATTTCACAACTGTGTATTGAGGACTTACTAAGTGCCCTGCACTAGTCTGGTCTCTGAGGAGACTCATGTGACAAGACAGAAATCTCAATTGTGGAGACCTCCTGGAGGGGCAGAGCATGACAAGGTACCCTGGGGCTGCACAGGCACCTCCTCACCACCTTTGAGGGTTGCTTACAAAAATTCCCAATAACTTAGTGGCTTGAAACAACACAGATTTATTCTCTCCGGTTCTGGAGGACAGAGGCCTGACGTGGGTCTTGCTGAGCCAAAACTACAGTCTCGCTGCATTTCTTCATGGAGGTGCCAGGGGAGAATCTGCTGCCTGGTCTTTTCCAGCATTCTTTGCCTCACGGCCTTCAAAGCCAGGGGTGGCCTTGCCGTGACCTCTGCTTCTGTTGTCACATCTTCTCTAACTCCTCTGCTTCCCTTTTCCACCTTTTAAGGGCCCCTGTGATTACATCAGCATAGCTAAATCATTTGTATTTTAGGATCCTTAACCGTATCTGCAGCGTCCCTTTCATAGTCACGGGCTCCAGGGTTTAGGACAGGGACATCTTTTGGGGGAGCCATTATTTTGCCTACTATTACCACCTAGCCCAGTAATTTTTTTTCTTTTGAGGAGAAAAGGGAGGATTTCTGATGTCATAGAGAGAAAGGTATCTAAGGTGATACCAGGAGGGGGCAGGAGTCAAGAAGTGAAGTGGCCCAAGCAGAGGGGAGGTCTGGAGGAAGAGAAAGCATGGCAAGAGAGTGGGCACACCAATCAGCTATTAATGAGGTCATGCTACGGCAAGAGACAACCTCCAAAACCTCAGGCGCCCACAAGAGCAAAGATATGCCATTCATTCAAGTTACGTGTCCTCTGAGGACACATCCTATGTTTACACTCTGCTCTGTGTCTTCTTCATTCAAACCATTCCTAGCCTGAAGGAACAGTCCCCACCTGGGACACTCACGGAGGAGGAACCAGGAGTCACAGATGAGTGACTCTGAGTTTCTTAGAGTGTCTCTTCCACTAATGTTTCACCAAAGCACATACGGTCACATGGCCAAGGCTGACATCAGTGGAATGGGAAGTAAAATCCTCCCATGAGAAGAAGGAGAGAATAATTGAATAATCTGAACAGTATTAGGCTAGTACAGTGGTCACGAGATGACAGTAGAATAAGGTGCGGAGAGTGGCTTGAAGTGCACAGGCTAGTTAGGGCCTGATCACACACGACGTTAAAAGGCTTGGATTTGCTTGAGGTCAGGAACTCAAGACCAGACTGAGCAAGAGCCAGAACCCATTCTACAAAAACTTAGCTAGGTGTGGTAGCATGTGCCTGTAGTCCCAGCTCCTTGAGAGGCTAAGGCAGGAGGTTCCCTTGAGCCCAGGAGTGTGAGGTTGCAGCCAGATATGATGACACCTTTGCACTCCAGCCTGGGTGATACAGCAAGACCCTGTCTCCCACCCCCTCCCAAAAAAAAGATAGTGGTTCAGGGCAAAGGGTGTTACTAACCAGAAACAAAATTCAATTTTTAATCCAAAATCCTTACCTCGGCCTCCAGGATTGGCTTGACACTCCTTTTATCCCTAGGCTAGAGTGCCATGGCATGATCGCAGCTCATTGCAGCTTCAAACTCATGGGGTAGCTGGGACTACAGGTGCACACCACCACACTCAGCTTATTTTTTTTCTACTGTTTCATAGAGATGGCATCTTTATATATTGCTCAGGCTGGTCTTGAAGTGCTGGCCTCACGTGATCCTCTTGCCCCAGCCTCTCAAAGTGCTAGGTTTCCATGTGTGAGCCACTGTGCCTGGTCAATTTTAGTCCTTGAACATGCCAAGTACATTTCCATTCCAAGGCTATGTGCTTCTTATTGAAACTACTGCCTGGAAAACCCACCCTGTGTTTTGCAGGGCTCACCACTTTACTCAGGACCTGCACGGGTATCTCTGCAGAGAGGACGTCCCCTGTTACGTACTTCACCCCATTTAATCTTTCTTCACAGTATTGACCACTGAGTGGTGTATTAGGATTATGTTCATAGTCTGCTCTCCCCACCTCAGTGTAAGTTCTACAAGGGCAGTGACATCTTTTTTCCCCACTCCATTCCCAGTTCCTAGAAGTGGCCCATGCACAAGGCACTCATAATTCAAATGACTTTGTAGTCTTAATATGGTTTAAAATAAAATTAGTTTACTGCCCACTTTTTTCCCTTGAGACATCTTCTATAAATAAGGCTTCTGTGTGTATACGTAGTGTGTATGTAACACATTTGACATTCAAGTGTTCTTATGAAAAAAGCTTTACTTATTTTGAGGTGTTTGTGGGTTCTGAGTGTGTCTGCAGAGCAGATCACCATGGAGAAGTGTGGAAATTCAGATTCAATTAATCCATATTCCTCTCAGCCAGGAAAGAACAGGAATACATCTTAATGTGTGCAGAATAATCACTGAGACATCTTTCTCAGTCATTTCTTTCCTCTGGCCAGTCTGATGTTCCTTAGGCCTTGCTCCTTGGCTATCCCTTAGGCTTCACCAGCTCCTTCTTTCTACTTCCACCCAGACCAAGATGCCCTCATTGGCCTTTTCCAGCACTCAATGGGTCTCTCGAAATAGGGAGCCGGAGCCCAGAGAGGCCTATTCAGTTGTTTCTACCACCCCCGTCTTCCATAGCCTACATCCTCATCTACAGAAATAATAGGGAAAGCCTATTTCCGTCCTATTTTAACAAAACCCATGCTCGTCCTTTGAAGTTTTTGTTTTATAGCAATAGGAAAGGTAGTTTTTACCAGCATAACAAGGTCTAGAGAAAGGGAAATTTTAAAATACAGGTAATTTTTTTTTTTTAGAGACAGAGTTTCGCTTTGTCACCCTCGGTAGAGTGCTGTGATGTCACAGCTCACAGCAACCTCCAACTCTTGGGCTTAGGTGATTCTCTTGCCTCAGTCTCCCCAGTAGCTGGGACTACAGGCACCCGCCACAACGTCCGGCTATTTTTTTTGTTGCAGTTTGTCTGGGGCCGGGTTTGAACCCACCACCCTTGGCATATGGGGCCGGTGGCTCACTCACTCAGCCACAGGCACTGCCCCTAAAATACAGGTAATTTTATTTTCCAATTGACATCTATAAATTCAAACTAGTATAAGAGCTCTGATAATATATTTATATATACACACAGACACATTTATTTAAAGTATCTTTAGTGCTCGCTTCGGCAGCACATATACTAAAATTGGAACGATACAGAGAAGATTAGCATGGCCCCTGCGCAAGGATGACACGCAAATTCGTGAAGCATTCCATATTTTTAAAAAGTATCCAATGTACTCAGCCCTAATATAGAGCTAATTTATAGCTTTCATATGAAGGCTAAAACCCAATTATAGCACAAGAATACAGGGAAAAGGGAAAGAGAGGGGAGGGGAGGGGGAAGGAGGGGTGGAGGGAGGGCAATTGGTGGGATCACACCTACGGTGCATCTTAGTAGGGTACTGGTGAAACTTACTAAATGTAGAGTATCAATGTCTTTATATAGTGATTAAGAAAATGCTATGAGGGCTCTCTCTCACAGTACGATCAAAATGTTTCTGATTGTATATGAAGCATATTCTGCCCTATGATTGCACCAATGTACACAATTATGATTTAATAAAATTATTTAAAAAATAAAAATAAAGTATCTTTAAATACTTAGAAGGGGAAAACTTAGTTCTCATGCAACCCTTTTAATTAGGGGAAAACTTAGTTCTCATGCAACCCTTTTAATTAGGTCAAGTAGGTTTCCTGTCATCTGAGGATAAGTGAATAAGAGGACTTTTGAAAATTCACCAGTTAGTGGTCAAGAAAATGAAACCCAATTAAAGATTTATGTAACTACAGAATAATCTTAAGACATACTGTCAAACTATTTTCAAAGCCAAGTATGTGTAAAGACTGAACAAAAGACTGAGAGATCTCCTAACAAAAGCCAGGAGGACATACACGGAGACAGAAAGTCTGGCAATCCACAATGGAGACGCATGTGTTGTTTTCCATTTTAAGTATGTAACCTAGTTTTAATCATTTTCCAGAAATATATCCAAATTAGGAGAGGGAAGAAAAAAGAAAAAACCTTTAAAATATATTAACAAGACTTAACTTTTACTTTATTCTGTTTGAGATCAGCTCTGATCTCTGTTCAGATACTCTGGGGCTAACGGATCTGAGAAAGACTGTGCCATAAATCCTATGCGGACCTGGTCATGTGTCTCTACTGTCAACCTCCAACATTTGTTTTTATATGATGTGGAACTTTCTGCCTTTTTCATTGCTGCCAAGAAGAAAAACAGCCCCAACACACCAAAGATGACCTTTTCTGATGAAAAATAAGAAACATACACATCTCCTAGAGTACCAAAACTTCTGAAGGATTTACAGGGCTCATGTCAATTAAAGTCATGGTAGAGAGATCATTAAGAATAGAAATTTTGGGCTCGGCGCCTGTGGCTCAACGGGCTAAGGCGCCAGCCACGTACACCTGAGCTGGCGGGTTCGAATCCAGCCTGGGCCCACCAAACAACAATAACGGCTGCAACCAAAAAAAAATGGCTGGGTGTTGTGGCGGGCGCCTGTAGTCCCAGCTATTTGGGAGGTGGAGGCAAGAGACTCGCTTGAGCCCAGGAATTGGAGGTTGCTGTGAACTGTGATGCTACAGCACTCTATCCAAGGTGACAGCTTAAGGCTCTGTCTCAAAAAAAGAGAATAGAAATTTTGGTTTTCAGTTAGGCACCAAGCAGACTGCTTCAAAGACATTCCCCAGATAGGAAGGGCTTATACCCTTGCACAGACCAAGAGCCACACATATTAATTCCACGTGACAACAGGCCACTAGTACCTGGGTGACAAAATAACCTAAGAATAACCTAAGAATTCAGATGCTGAAGATGAAAGTTAACACAGATACCATATTGAACTGAATCAAAGAATAAATCTATAGTACCTCTGCATTAGAGTGTTTTTTTTTTTTTTTTTTTTTGAGACAGTCTCACTCTGCTTCCCTGGGTAGAGTGCTGTGGCTTCATAGCTCCCGCCAACCTCAAACTCTCGGGCTTAAGCAATCCTCTTGCCTCCGCCTCCCAAGTAGCTGAGACTACAGGTGCCTGCCATAATGCTCAGCTAGTTTTTTTTTGAGACAGAGTCTCACTTTGTCACCCTTAGTAGAGTGCTGTGTCAGAGCAACCTCAACTCTTGGGCTCATGATCCTCTTGTTTCAGCCTCCCAAGTAGCTGGGACTACAAGCACCTGCCACAACCCCTGGCTATTTTTTGTTTTTGTTGTTGCTGCCATTGTTGTTTTAGCTGGCCTGGGCCAGGTTCAACCCCACCAGCCTTGATGTATGTGGTTGGCACCCTACCCACTGACCTATGGGTGCTGCCTCAGTTTTTTTTAACTTTTAGTAGAGACAGGTTCTCTCTCTTGCTTGGGCTGGTTTTGAACTCCTAAGCTCAAGCTCACCCACCTTGGCCTCCCAGAGTGCTAGGATTACAAGTGTGAGCCACCACATCCGGCCAGCACTATAGTGTTTTAAAAATGCATAGGTTGGCTTGGCCTGTGGCTCAGTGGGCTAAGGCGCCAGCCACGTACACCTGAGCTGGCGGGTTCGAATCCAGCCTGGGCCTGCCAAACAACAATGGCGGCTGCAACCAAAAAATGGCCGGGCATTGTGGCAGGTGCCTGTGGTCCCAGCTACTTGGGAGGTGGAGGCAGGAGACTCGCTTGAGCCCAGGAATTGGAGGTTGCTGTGAGCTGTGATGCCACAGCACTCTACCCAGGGTGACAGCTTGAGGCTCTGCCTCAAAAAAAAATAAAAAAAAAAAATGCATAGGTTGGTGAAACAAATTTGATTCCTAAAAGCTACCCGCAGGGGCTATGGACATCATGGGCTGACTAAAAGTACAGGCTGGAGAAAAGGAAAACAGGAAGAGGCAGATGACGAGTAAAGGAACAAGGAATCCAGGACAGCGGCACAGGGGGAGGGAGAGGAAAGGCAGAAGCGTGCACTGGGGAGCAGGGCAAACCATGGGGAGTCACAAGGGACTTCAGATGCTGGCTTCTGGCTCTACTCACTGAAGTCCATCTGGAAAGGTCTTGTTTAATGGGGATGAAAAGCCATTATTTTAAAAAGTAAAAATGCATAGTAAATTTTACTTATGTATTTATAAAAAGACTTGCATGAATCAGGCCTATAATATGTAAAAAGTAAATCTCTATTTGCAAAGTTAAATGTATGAAAATACAAAAGACAGACTAAATTATCAAAACAGAAAATTTTTATTTTTAGCACTAAGTACAATTAGTTTCCCTGATTATAACCCATAATCAGTGTCTCCTAAAATATAGGATGGTCTGTACAGAAGTAAATAACCTCAGTATTTTTCTCTCTATATATTAGGACCACTCAGAAAAAGCAGAGCTGAGGTTAAATTATTCTGTTTTAGAAACTCTTACCATTTGAAGGAAATAAGAGGAAGATTTAGGAAGCAGAATACTTTATATATATATAATAACTTAAAAAGTTAAAAGTTTGTAGTGATAAAATAATCTTGTGCATTCTTCTCAGGAATTTTAGGCAATTGGCCTTTTTGCAGATCCCATGTCCAGAAAAAAAACAACTAATCAGTGCAATCATCGGTCTTGGTTCATTTGCCACGTGGTTGGTCATGGTGCATTTCTGGTGTGTATGTCAAAAGAACAATCATGACCCAGAGGTGAAGCAAAGCCTAAAGAAAGAAAAACAATTTGTGGATTAGTCAATCAATCAATCTTTACCAAAAAAACACTGCATAGTGCACTGAGGGCAGGGACATAGGACTGGATAAATAATGAAGGAACAAATGAACAATTAAATGAGCTCAGTGCAATGGAAGGTAGTAAGGAGTAGCTATAGATACTGAATGCAGCTGAGAGGAGTAAAGTCTTGAACTCATTCATAGTATGCACACGTACACATAAATAGCCATTCAGGTGATCATAATGCAGAGTGGATGGCAAGCTTGAACCTGCTAGATATACATGGAATTGGGAAGACTTAGAACAGAGTTACAGTCGTATTTTGAAAGTGAGTTTAGCCAAAGTTTGGTAAAGAAGAGATGGAAAAATGTTCTTGACAGGAATAATGTGTCAGGTTTCAGAGGCTGATTTTAGGGTCCAGTACATGATCATAGTGATAAATTTCCACTAATTCTTCCATGGTAGTACCAAAATGATATGCGATCCCATCACAACACAGTGTGCAAAAAAAAAAAAAAATCACACATCATGTACTGAGTGCTATGTTACTCATAATGATTAACACCTGGAAAATCAACCCCTCTGATGCTATCCCTTTTTCGTTCTATTTATCCATCTTATAAAGGTTTATTTAAAGGAATAAGTCTTCCCTCTAGTGGATCACAGAGAAACTTCTTTTTAAGCAGGCTTTTATTTCTTTTTAAGAAAGCAGTCCATCTTAATTCAACACAACTACTTTTAGACATACCCACTCACAATAGGTAGTGAGCTTTTTAAGTACACAGGACACGTGAAATGGCACTCCAAACTATTGTAAAATTTTATTAGAGCTAAGGAATATAGAACAAAGTAAATCAATCTTGATATCCTTTTAGAAAATAAAGCAAAACCCATGAAAATAATTAAAGTAACTTTATAATATCAAGATAAAATAGAATCAATTATTTTATATTTTTAAGATTAGAAGGGCTTAAAAATAGAAGTGAATGCACTAAAGTTAATTTTATTTGTAGTTAAACCTTTTGAGTAAATCTGTATTCTACACATAATGAATTATTAAATTATAACCTACTTAATGATAAAAACCTTTTTTTTTTTTTTAAAGACAGAGTCTTACCCTGTTGCCCCAGGCTAGAGTGCCATGGCATCAGCCTGGCTCACAGCAACCTACAAGTCTTGGGGTTGAGCGATCCTCCTGCCTCTGCCTCCTGAGTAGCTGGGACTACAGGTGTCCACCACAATGCCCAGCTAAAGAAAAAACTCTTAATGATTAAAAATGAGTTCATTCTTTCAAAATGTATTGCTAAAACATCAGTAAGGTCAGCACTGGGAAAAAACTAGTGAAAAATTAAATGCAGCATTATTTTTTCAAACCCATTTACTTACCATATATATAATTACAAAAACTCGTGCTACAGGGTATCTTCGGAGAAAAATTCCCAGACGGATACTGTGCAAATGGGAGTGGGAGAAGAGAGTTACCTTCAGAACAAATCTTCCTGTGGTAATAGCAGGGATTTTTTCCTTAAATTTCATTTGTTTAAACTATTCATGTGGAAGAATGATTTTTATAGTAGACTGTTACATGATTACTGGAAATAACTATATAGAAATGTCATAATAGCAAACAAATACATTTTTCATTATTTGGGAATTGGTTGTTAAACTTTAACACAAAGTATTTCTCTTAATTCTACGGCTATGATTGTAGGAGGCAAACTTGGTTCTACTCTAAATCATTTTTCTTTTAGGAACTATAGAAGTTACAAAAGATGATGTGGATGTCAACCACGTGAATGGGGGAAAACAAGAGTCTGGTTGGCATTAACCTGCAAACAGCTCATCTGGGAGCTTGTGCACAGCTATATGCTTCTAAAATGCACAAAGTTATAGAAACTCAAGTAGACACCTGAAAAAATAAGTATAGAGGTAATATGATGTCTAGACCCTATAACCCACTCCTCTTTCCAACATTTTCCCCTATCAAGATGGATGTATGTACAGGCAAATATACCTTTCTGCTTCTTTCTTTCTTTTTTTTTTTTTTACAGACAGAGTCTTATCTTGTCACCCTCAGTAGAGTGCTATGGCATCACAGCTCACAGCAACCTCCAACTCTGGGGCTTAGGCGATTCTCCTGTCCCAGTCTCCCAAGTAGCTGGGACCACAGGCGCCCGCCACAACGCCCAGCTATTTTTTGTTGCAGTTTGGCCAGGGCCAGGTTCGAACCTGCCACCCTCAGTATATGGGGCCAGCGCCCCACCCACTGAGCCACAGGCGCCGCCCCTTTCTACTTCTTTCATTGCCACTAGTACAATGCCTCCCATATATTTAAATTCTCCCAAAATTATGTATGTTGAAAAATGAATAGCTGAAACAGAAGTGCCTAATTTGGAGATAGTAATTACAGCATCCTAGTATTACAGCTTCAGGAATCTTACCATATCATTCTCCTTACTTTTAATACCACTGCTTGATTCTGACATAAAAAATGTAGAAAAGACTACTGTGAAAACAATTCATTAAAACTGTGTTTAATTATAAACACTAAAAGGAAATAGGGTGTAATATGTTATTTAGACATGAACTTTATCAAGCTATATGTAAACTGCTAAAATATTTTCTTGAGAAGGTGGATGTCTGCTGGTCTAAAAAATGTATATGTAACTGTACAGAACATGAATTATGTTATTTATGTAACATATGTAAGATATATATTAAAATTAAGCATTGTTCAGTTATATATAATAGCATCTTTTATTCTAATAATATGGTAAAATACTAGGATAAAATGCAAATGTACAGTTTTACATGAGATAGGTTGTCTCAAGGAAATTCAATTAGTTTTTTAATAGAGTTTATTAACAGAAAGAAGAGTCAATGTTAATTGTCTTCAATAAAATGTGGGCACTGGCAGACCTCATGAAGCACTCCATGGTACTGAAATGTCACACAAAAAATAAGGTAAAGGACAAGAGAATTGCTAAAGGAAGAATGGAAAAAAAATGAAAATTAAAAAAAAGAAATTCAAACTAAGAGTGAAAGCCAGCTGAAATTAAAAGCAAAAAATAAATAAATAAATAAATAAATAAGATTAAAGTCATTTTATTTATTTTATTTTTGAGACAGACTCTCACTGTTGCCCTGGGTAGAGTGCCATTGCATCATCACTGTTCAGAGCAACTTCAAACTCTTGAGCACAAGAGATCCTCTTGCCTCAGCCTCCCAAGTAGCTGGGAATACAGGTGTGAGCCACTATGCTGGGCTAATTTGTATATATGTATGTATTATATGTACACATGTACATGTATATATATGTATGTATGTGTATATATATACATATACATATATATATATATATATTTTTTTTTTTTAGTAGAGATAAGGTCTCATTTTTTGCTGAGGTTTGTTTGGAATTCCTGAGTTCAAGCAATCTAACTTGCCTAGGCCTCCCAGAGTGCTAGGATTACAGGCGTGAGCCACCACCAGTAAATGTCACTTTAAATACCAGCTCTGCTTAACAGGACTCTGGATCTCAACCACTGAAAATTGTTAAAAAAACAGCTCACAGTCCATCTTTCATCCTCATTGGCACTTCTTACCTAAATTGGTCAATTGAACTAGCAGCTTTGCGAACTTTTCCATACATTCCTACCAGATTAGTTTCTGTGTCACTAAAAAGAACAGGAACATTTCGCAGACGTGTACCTGTTTAAATAAGAAAATAAATTAATGTATTGACACCAAAAACTAACTTACTAAGAAAATTATAGTTAGAAATACATTACATGTGGCAGAAATTCTCAAGGCCAATTAAGCATCACACCAAAGTAGATGAAACCATAAAGACTGATATATTAATGAGCCCTTTGTTCCTTTACTAACAGGATTGACGCTGGGCTGAGGACTCCAAAATTTGTACTCCAGCCCAGATCCCCCATCCGTGCCAGACTCATCCAATGGCCTATTCACCTTTTTCTAGGTGGCGAACAGGCACCTCAAACGGCATGCAACTAGGATTCTGATTTCCTGTCCTTGTTGCCAACCTGCCTCTTCTATTATTTTCCCTGTCTTAGGACACAACATCTCTATCCCTCTGCTCAAGTAAAAATCTTTACTCCTTTCTTTCTCTCCAACTGCATATCTGCCAGAAAATTCTGTCAGCTCACCTTTAAAATAAATCTCAATTCATTCCAGAATCCCATTGGTCTGGATGACCACCTCTCACATGGATTAATGCAATGGCTCCCCTGCCTCCCCCAGCCCAGTCTCCCTGCCTCCACTCTTAGCCCTCCGCAGTATGTTCTCCACATGGCAGCCAGAAGCATCCTGTTAAAATGCAAGTCAGATCAGTCACCCATCTCAAGATCTTTCATGGCTTCCTACCTCATTCAGAGTAAAAGTCCTCCCATAGGCCTAAACAGCCTCCTCCAAGCTCTCTGGATTCATCTCACACTAGTCTCTCCTTCACTCAGTCCATTCCAGCTGCACTGGCCTCCTTGCTGTTCCTGAAACAGCCAGAACACGCCTGCCTCAGGGCCTTTGTACCTGCTCTGCTCTGCCTGGAACACCTTCCCTCTAGGCCTCTTCACTTCACTACCTTACTTCTTTTTGGACTTTAATAATTAGGTCTTTCTTGACCACCCTATTATAAATTATAATCCCATCCCCACACTTGGCAACCAGTAATTCCTTAAAAATGTGTATTTTTTAAGTTTGGTTTTTTTTTTGTAGAGACAGAGTCTCACTTTATCGCCCTCAGTAGAGTGCCATGGTGTCACCCAGCTCACAGCAACCTCCAACTCCTGGGCTTAGGCGATTCTCTTGCCTCAGCCTCCCAAGTAGCTGGGACTATAGGCGCCCGCCACAACACCCGGCTATTTTTCTGTTTTGCAGTTCTGCTGAGGCTGGGTTTGAACCCGCCACCTTCGGTATATGGGGCTGGCACCCTATTTGATGAGCCACAGGCACCGCCCATTTTTTAAGTTTTTAAAAACAATTTAAAGCCAAAGAACTGAGAGATTTGGTGAATGACTTCTTGTAGATCTTATTAAGTTCTAAGATTAAACATTTGATCTGTTGATGCTTATAACGTTATTTTAGATTATATATTTTACGAATCTATAAATTTCCTTAAATCAGAGCATGGATATACTTATGTGAACTATGTATTAGCTTTAATACTCAGATTTATTTATTGAAAGATTATTCAAACAAATCTTGCTTCAAGTTTTCTGAAACTTCCTCACTACTGAATTACTCGTCTTGTTAGCATCACTTATCTTGTTACGTATTTTACACATTTTTTGATGTTTATCAATCCTCGGGCCTCCTTTCTCCAAGTCTAATACCAATGGGGGATAGTAATTAGTCCATTACCCAATTATCCAGTTTACTAGTGACAATACTAAATGGTCCAGGTCTCACATCAGCAAACTGAGTCCTTCACTGGATACAAGTTTTTTTCTTTTCAAATAAAAATAGTCTCTCTGTAGTTTTTCAAAATTACGTTTGAATGAAATGTTCTTTTGAGATTCTTTGTTTGTTTGTTTACCTTCGCCACTGTCAATTCCGGCCATATTAATAGAAGATCCGTTACTACTACTTCCAGGGGCAGAGTTCATCTGCTGTTCTAGGCGCTCTAGTTGAAAGACCAGGGAGTTCTTTTCTGTGCTGAGACTCTCCAGCATGGTTTGCTTCTGGATGAGGGTCTCTGTTAGCTGATGGAGTCGATTTTCTAACTCAGACTGACTGCTATTGCTTAATGTTTTATTGGTAAGCTGAAAGGCAAAGTGTTCATAAAATTATCACATAAAATGCAAGTCAAACAATATAGAAATCACACTACTGTATTTATTTTCACAGTAAATTGTGGCATAAATTGGTTTTCCAAAACTCTTCAATGATTCTTACACTGTCCACAGAAGTGATTTTCAAATATCAGCAGGGTCACAAAACCAATTTGGTGGGTCAAAACCGGCATTTAAAAATGTAATAGAATAGAATGGGTCATATTCTGATATTCATTTAACACACAGTACTTGAGAGTACTCTTGTGAAACTCCTGTTTGGTTTTGTACACGTAAGTGCCTGTGAGAATTAAGACATGATGTAAACTGTACTTCTTAGTGAAGAATGATGGTCAAGAATATTTCATTAGCTGGGCGCTGTGGTGGGCGCCTGTGGTCCCAGCTACTTGGGAGGCTGAGGCAAGAGAATCGCTTAAGCCTAAGAGCTGGAGGTTGCTGTGAGCTGTGACTCCACAGCACTCTACGGAGGGCAATAGAGTGAGACTCTGTCTCTACCAAAAAAAAAAAAAAAAAAAAAGAATATTTCATAACATGGGTTTATAGGACCCAGTTGACAATTCTCAGTCAGGATTCAAAAGTGTCCATAATTTAACAGTCCTGCATCAGTGCAAAGACCACAGCCGTAGGTTTTCACTCTACTATTCAACTTTGGACAAATTGCTACACTCTTCTGAATCTGTTTCCTCATCTGTAAGTGTGGATAATAGCGTCTATTGCCCACGGTATTTACAGTATTAAATGAGAGCATTTTCTTAGTGGGGTCTGGCTGATAGTTGGTACTTAACAATTTTCTTCATTCCACCCTCTATTTGGTCTTGTGTCTTGTCTGTCACCACCTTCCTCTACTCCCATCCAGCACCTGCTTTGCTGGTCACATTTTCCGTATTCAGGCTCTCATCCAGGCTCTCCCTGCCTTCAAAGCCTCTTTCTGGGAATCCTCTCCAAACACTCCAGACCATGCTGACCTCAGCTTTCTTCTGACTGTCTTGGTATTTATCACTCTGATAACGACAGAGTGGGAGTCAATTTTGCCTCCTCAGTGAAACTATTAAATCAAGCTCCACGAGGACGAGAAACACTGTTAACACATCAATATAGTTTTAAAAAAAGGCCGATAGTCAGATCTAAGTTTAAAATTCCAGCATTGTCATTTTCTAGCTACGATCTTGGGAAAGCTATTACACATGAGCCTCAGTTTCCTTGATCACAGGATGTGATGTTTACTAGAATGAAGTAACATATAAAACATCTCACATGGGACGTGTCATATGGAGGCTCTTAAAATATTAGCTACCTTTCTTCTGAATCTCTTACAGTACTCTCCATAAATTAAGCACAGGGCTAGGCCCGTAATGAATAACTAACACATGGAATTATATTGAGTATAAACTAAGGTTTATTTACTATTAAAAAAATGTTCAATTTTAAGATTGTACTATGATTTCCCCCAATCAATATACTTTAAATATTTTTTAGTCAAGGTAAAATTTACAGGCCAGAAGTAGTGGCTCACACCTGTAGTCCCAGCTACTCAGGAGGCTGAGATAGGAGGATAACTTGAGCCCAGGAGTTTGAAGCTGCAGTGAGCCATGATTGCACCACTGCACCAACCTGGGTGACAACAAGATTCTGTCTCTTAAAAAAAAGAGACAAAAGGAGGAAAGGAATTGCATCCAGTGGTGAAATACCCAGAGCTTATACATACAATGAGTTCTGACAAATACATAACTATGCAACAAACACCTAGGTCTAAACACAAAATATTTCCTTTACCCCAGACAATCACTGTTCTGATTTCTGTCACTAGAATTTTGTTTTGCCTTGAATTTCCTATAAATGAAATGACATAGTATGAATACTTTTGTGGGTGGATTTTTAAAAAGAAAGTCATCCAAATTGTGTGTGTTTTTTTAAACTTACAAGTGGTGGTAATTTGTTTATCCCTTTACCTGTTAATGGACATTTAAGCTATTTATGAACAAACATGTTAGAAATATTAACGTACGAGTCTTTTTGTGGACATATGTCTTCATTTCTATGGAGTAAATATCTAGGGTCACAGGTTAAATGTTAACCTTATCAGAAATAGCCAGTTTTCCAAAGTGAGTAAAAGAGTTCCAGTTACGCTGCATCCTCACCAACAACTGGCACTGACAATCATTTTAATTTCAGGCATTCTGGTATGTGATAGTGTACCTTAATGATAATTCTGAGCACCTACTTATGTGCCTATTTGACCACTGACATGCAGGCATACCTCAGACACTACAGGTTCTGTTCTAGACCTCTACAATAAAGTGAATATTTCAATGAAATGAGTCACATGAACTTTTGGTTTCTCAGTGTGTATAAAAGTTACCCTTACACTATACTATAGTTTATTAAGTATGTAATAGTATTATGTCTAAAGAAACAATGTATCTGAGACTTCAGCATTGTAATCTTTCTGCTGGAGGAGGGTCTCCTCTTGATGTTGATGGTTGCTCACTGATTTGGGTGGTGGCGTTTGAAGACTGAGGTGGCTGTTACAATTTCTTACCATAGGACAACCATGAGGTTTGTACAGAGACCGATGTTTCCTTTTAGGAAAGATTTCCCTGTAATATGCAATGCTGCCTAATAGCATTTTACCCAGTCTAACGTCTTTCAAAATTAGAGTTAATCCTCTCTGACCCTGCTGCTATTTTACCAACTAAGTTTAAGTAATATTTGAAATCCTCTGTTGTCATTTCAACAATGTTCACAGCATCTTCGCCAGCAGTGACTTAGATCTCAAAAAAATTACTTTCTTTGCTCATCCAAGGAAGTAATTCATCTGTTCAAGTTTTATCATGAGATTGCAGTAATTCAATTACATCTTCAGGCTCCATCTCTAGTTCTAGTTCTCCTGCGATTTCCACCACATCCGCATTTACCTCCTTCACCAAAGTCTAGAATCCCTCAAAGTCATCCAAGGGAGATGGAATAAACTTCTTCCAAACTCCTGCTAAGATTAGTATTTTGTCCTCTCATGAATCACAAATATACTTAATGGCACCTAGAATGGTGAATACTTTTCAGAAGGTTCTCAGTTTTGCCCAGATCCATCAGATGAATCACTATCTATGGCAGCTATAGCCTTACCAAATTTAGTAATGGCTAATAAACATAGGAGAAAATGCTCAACATCGCTAATCATTAGGGAAATGCAAATTAAAACCACAGTGAGGTTATCACCTGACCCCAGTGAAAATGGCTTTTAGCAAAGAGTTCCCCAAAAACACATGCTGGTGGGTATGTGGAGAGGAAGGAACACTTATACACTGTTGGTGGGGCTGCAAACTAGTGCAACCTTTATGGAAAATAGTATGCAGAGTCCTCGAACTAAAAGTAGACCCTCACTTGATCCAGTAATTCTACTACTGGGTATATGCTCAAATGAAAAAAAAAAAGTAATTTTATCAAAGACACTTGGACTCAATGTTTATTGTCCACACAACTTCAGAGGAGATTAATAAAATGTGGTATATGTATATCATGGAGTAATACTCAGCCATAAAAAATGAATTTATACCTTTTGGAGCAATCTGGATGGAACTAGAGACCATTCTCCCAAGTGAAGTACAGCAAGAATGGAAAAACAACCACCACATTTACTCACTATTAAACTGGAACTAATTGATCAGCATTCAGGTGCACAGACAGAAGTAAAACTCAATAGAAATCAAGTAGGTGGGAGGGGAGAGGAAGGGATGAGTGATATCATGCCTAACAGATACAATGTACACTACCTGGGTGATGGGCCACACTGGTAACTTTGACTCAAGTAGTACAAAAGCAATTCATGTAACGAAAATATTTATACCCCTGTAACATTCTGAAATTAAAAAAAAAAAAAAAAAAAAAAAGCATTTCTTAAATAATAAGACTTGAAGGTCAAAACTGCAGCTTGCTTTCTGGGCTACAGAATAGATGCTGTGCTAGCACGCATGAAAATACATTCATCTCGGGCGGCGCCTGTGGCTCAGTGGGTAGGGCACCGGCCCCAGATACCGAGGGTGGCGGGTTCAAACCCGGCCCCGGCCAAACTGCAACAGAAAAATAGCCGGGCGTTGCGGCGGGCGCCTGTAGTCCCAGCTACTCGGGAGGCTGAGAAAGAGAATCTTCTAAGCCTGGGAGTTGGAGGTTGCTGTGAACTGTGACGCCACAGCACTCTACTGAGGGCGATAAAGTGAGACTCAGTCTCTACCAAAAAAAAAAAAAAAGAAAAAGAAAATACATTCATCTCCTTGTACATCTCCATCAGCTCTTGGGTAACCCAGTGCATTGTCAATGAGTAGTAATATTTTGAAAGAAATCTTTTTTTCTGATTAGATCTTAACAGTGGGCTAAAAATAAACCATACTTTAAACAGATGTGATGTCACCCAGGTTGTGCTGCTCCATTTGTGAGCACAGAAAGAAAAGATTTAGCATCACTGTTAAGGCCCTAGGATTTTCAGAATAATAAATAAGCATTGGCTTCAACTTAAAGTCACCAGCCATGTTAATCCCTAGCGAGAATCAGGCTGTCCTTGAAGCTTTGAAGCCAGGAACTGTCATTTCTTCACTAGCTAGGAAAGTCTTAGATAGCCTCTTCTTCCAATAGAAGGCTGTTTTATACATGGAACATCTGTTGTTAGTGTAGCCACCTTCATCCATGATCTTAGCTAAGTCTTCTGGATAACATGTTGCAACTTTTCCATTAGCATCTGCTGCTCCACCTTGTAGGTTCACGTTACAGAGATAGCCTCTTTCCTTAAACCTAATGAACCAACCTCTGCTGGCTTCCAATTTTTCTTTTACAGCTTCTTCACCTCTCTCAGCCTTCACAGAATTGAAGAGAGTTGGGGTCTTGCTCTGGATTAGGCATTGGCTTAAGGGAATATTGTAGCTGTTTTGGTCCTGTATTTAGATCATTTGAACTTTCTCTTTTTCAGAAATAAGGCTGTTTTGCTTTCTTATCATTTATGTGTTCATTGGAGTAGCACTTTTCACTTTTTTCAAGAACTTCCCATTAGTATTACAACCTGGCTAACTGTTTGGCACAAGAGGCCTGGGCTTCTGGCCAATCTTGGCTTTCAACACTGCTTCCTCACGAAGCTTACTCATTTCTAGCTTTTGATTTAAAGTGAGAGACATGCCACTCTTCCTTTCATTTGAACACTTAGAGACCATTGTAGTGTTATTAAGTGGACTAATTTCAATATTGTTGTGCCTTCTGTGGGAATAGAAAGGTCTGAGGAGAGGAAGCGAGATGTGGGAGAGGCCAGTTGGGACAGCAGAACACACAATATTTATCAATTACCTTAACTGTCTAAGGTGGGTGCAGTTCATGACACCCTAAAGAAATTATAATAGTTACATAAAAGATTACTGATCACAGATCACTATAACAGATATAATAACAAAAAGTGAAATATTACAAGAATTACCAAAATGTGACACAGAGACATGAGGTGAGCATGTGCTACTAGAAAAATGGTATTGATAGACTGGCTTGATGCAGGGTCGGCACAAACCTTCAATTTGTAAAAAATACATTTGCAAAGTGCAATAAAGTGAAGCACAATATAATGAGGTGTGCCAGAATCTTCCTTTGGAAAGTCTTTTGCCCATGTAAAAGAAATGGTGTGAATCTTTTTATTATTAATAAGTGCTCCTCTCCTCATTATAAACCCTTTGTCAGAGGAACAGAAAAGAATGACAGCTCTAGTAATGGCACTACAACAAACGAGCAACTTTCAGGGGCAGAGGTAAACCAGAGGAGCTAAAAACAAGTGCTTCCAATGTGGTCAGCCTGGCTACTTCAGAAAAGACCGCACCCAGCAGCACCACTGGCTGGGCAAGCCACCTGGCCCCTGTCCAGAAGGCAAGGGTGACCACTGGACGGTGGCCTGTCCCCAGAGGCGAAGGCCTCCTGGGACAGGGACCCCATCGGAGCCCAAACTGGACTGAGGGTGCCTGGGGCAAATTCTTATGGCTCCAGCTTGTGTCATCACCCCTCAAGAGCCCCAGGTTTGCCTTATAGTGGAGCGCCAGGAGAGAAAACTTCTTTTGGACACTGGAGCAACCTTTTCTGTACTTCTCTCTAGCCTTGGTCTTTTATCCACCAAATCCATAACTATACAGGGGGTGTCTGGAAAGCCGGTTACCAGATTTTTCTTCCCAGCCTTTAAGCTGCAATTGGAATGACTTGCTGTTCTCTCATGCCTCCC
>CAUYRH010025981.1:0-18747 GCA_963574655.1 Perodicticus potto
AGACCTCTGGTCTCCATCTTGTACAGCTGTACCAACATTGTGATTAACGTCTCATACCTTAGAAGATCACCTGTTGCCCAGACAAGATTCAGCAAGATATATATACTGTTAGGTTTTTTGATTTGGCGGGGGGTGGGGGGAGGGTGTTGCTTTTGTTTTTTGTTTTTGTTTTCTTAATTTCAACATTTTTCCTTGACATTTTTCTTTCTTTTTTTTGTTTTTTTTTTTCTTTTCTTACTGTTCTAAGTTTAAATACAATCTTCCATTTTTGCCTTCTTTAACAATTAGAATTTCATTTTTGCCAGTGTTTCTGCCCCTATTATTTCTCTTTGCCACTTTGCCACTCCAATTTTATCCCATAAAGGTTTTTGCTTCTTTGTTTTAGTTTCATTTATAGTATTTTTGTCTTTCTTCTCTACCTGGTGGAGGTGGGGTACTGTGTCTGATCTTGCTGGCAAAGAGCTGTTGACCTTAAGGGAATCACCCAACCTAGCACCCCCTTAAGTTTGGGTGATATAACCCTACTATACACCTATATTACTCCTATTTCTTTCTTTTGGTGCCTTTCTTCTTTTTGTCAATATTTTCTTTTACTCACCACCCTTCTTTCTCTTTTTTCTTTCTTTTTAAAATCTTTTTTCCCTTCTTGCTCTTCAATCTTCTCCTCCTTCTGGTCATGTACCAAAAGGACTCATTAAACTTTAGGCCGATTTTGATCGCCACTTCTCTGCTTCAGACGTTGCGTCCACAGTTCTGAAGCAGCAGGAAAAGATGTGGCCCCTGGACATCATCGAGCTGGCCGAGCCAGAGGAATTGGAGGTGCTGGAGCCTGAGGAAGACTTCGAGCAGTTTCTGCTGCCCGTCATCAACAAGATGCACGAGGACATCGCATCTCTCATCTGCGAGCATAGGCGGGCGTACATGTGGAACAGGAGCAAATTGTGGGAGATGGACAATCTGCTCATCCAAATAAAAACCCAAGTGGAGGCCTTGGAGGAAAGCACACTGAATCATCTTCAGAACCCAAATGATGGAGTCAAGGGCAGGGTGACCAAGAGGTGCGAGAAGGCCAAGGAGGTGAAGGAGATTGTGAAGATGGCAGAGATGTTGGTGGAGCTGGTCTGGTAGATAGAGAATAGCAAGTCGTTGTGAAGCGGCCTTGGCAGTCTACAGCCAATGGATTCTGGTCAACTGATGGAGATTGACACCCTGGGGAAGCTGTAACCAGAGAGTGTTTTGTTTTCTCTTTTTTTCCTCTGTCTACACTCTGTCCTTCACTTATACTACATTTCTGCTATGGTCTGTGGTTGACGACCTCAATATGGGTTTTTGATTGTTAAATGTTTTTGTTTGGGGAAGTAACTTTTGTTTGGGAAATGCTCAAATAGGAATTAGGGCCTAGATTGGAAGGTCTTGCAGCAGTCACATTTGTTCCTTGGCTTTGGTTGTTATTTCTAAATTTTGAGGTGCTTTGCTCTTTCTTGTGTGACCTGATAGCTCCCTGGAACTTTGGGTCTGTGTGTGACACACGAGACTCAAGAGTTGGAGTTCTCCAGATCTGGAGGTGCTGAAGGAGCTCCGTTGATTCTAGAAGACAACCCCACACAGCACCTGCTGAAGAAAGGACCAGATTTCAACTGGAAATGTGGATGGGGCTGATCTGGCTGGGCCTGATGAATCTGGAGAAGGGGTGGAGAATAGTATTATCTATATTTGGGGACTTTAATTTCTGTGTGAGACCAAAGGAGGAGAGATGTATTTTGTTCAAAATTTAAATTCTATGTGGTACATTATCTGATGTAATTGTCTGGTGAGTTTATGTGGACAACCTAACTAATCTTTATCTGACTTGGAACTTAGAATGGGGAATGCAATCTTGATATTCTGTACTAGTTGATGTAATATCCTGATGCATTTCAAGGGATCCTGGGCATAAAATGGAAGAGATGTTTGCAAAGACCTTGAGAGGATAGGAGAGGAAAGCATGGAATTGTCTGCACTGGACCCTAAACTGGACTGGGAAGAGGCATCTTCAAGGTTCATATGTTGTCTAGCTATAAGTTCATTTGAGTAGCCAACCTGACAAGTATTTGAGGTCAAAACCCTGCCATGTTAAAAAAAAAAAAAAAAAAAAAAAACTTACAATGGTAATAAAAGTATTCATTTGCTTGGAAAAAAAAAAAATACTTTAGGCCAGTGGCACAGTAACTTAAAGAGCAAGAAGAAGTGAAAGGAAAATCAGGGTAAGGAAACAGATACAAGAAAGCACTCATGAATGAAGAATCAGCAGAAAAATCCTGGCAACATGAAATACCAGTCCAAAGTAACCCCTTCTAGGGATCATGAGGTAGCTATAGCAGAGGATTCCTCCTATAAAGAAATGCTACAAATAACAGAAGGGGAATTTAAAATACAGATGACGAAAACAGTGAAGGAAATTGCTAGAAAGTGGAAAACAGGCTCAGCGCCTGTGGTTCAAGTGGCTTAGGCACCAGCCACATACACCTCAGCTGGCAGGTTTGAATCCAGCCCACACCCGCCAAACAACAATGACGGCTGCAACCAAAAAAATAGCTGGGCGTTGTGCTGAGTGCCTGTGGTCCCAGCTACTTGGGAGGCAGAGGCAGGAGAATCACTTGAGCCCAGGAGTTGGAGGTTGCTGTGAGCTGTGATGCCACAGCACTTTACCCAGGGTGACAGATTGAGGCTTTGTCTCCAAAAAAAAGAAAGAAAGAAAGTGGAAAACAATCAAAAAACAATGAAGAAAATTGTTGAGAAAGTGGAAAATAACCAAAAGGAAATCCAAAAACAGAATCAAATAGGAGATGAATGATACAGAGAATATAGAAAGGATATTGACTGAAGCAATCAATTAGGGAACTTAAGGATGCAATAGAAAGCATCAACAACAGATTAGATCATGCAGAAGAAAGAATCCCAAAGGTAGAGGATAAAGCTCTTGAGATAACTCAGTTACAAAGGCAGAAAAGAAGAGAGAGAAAGCAGAACGTTCACTGACAGAATTATGGAACTCTATGAAGCATTCAAACATACGAGTTATAGGTATCCCAGAAGGGGAAGAAGAATGCCTCAGAGAAATAGAGGCCATTCTAGAGAATATTATAAATGAAAATTTCCCAAATATCACCAAAGATACTGACATACTCCTTTCGGAGGGATATCAGTCCCCTGATCACCTCAACTCCAATAGAGCTTCTCCAAGGCACATTGTGATGAATCTGTCTAAAGTCAAGACAAAAGAAAAGATTTTGCAAGCTGCCAGGTGTAAGCGCCAACTGACCTATAGGGGCAAATCTATCAGGGGGACCGCAGACTTCTCTAATGAAACTTTTCAAGCCAGAAGACAATGCTCATCTATCTTTAATCTACTTAAACAGAACAATTGCCAGCCCAGAATTCTATATCCCGCTAAGCTAAGCTTTAAAATAGACAGAGAAATCAAATCTTTTATTGATATGCAAACATTGAGGAAATTTGCCACAACAAGACCAGCTTTACAGGAAACATTTCAACCTGTCCTACACACTGACCATCACAATGGACCTTCAGCAAAGTAAATACCCAGAAATTAAAAGATAGAACCTAGTTTCCACAATGATGCAAAAGACAAAACTAAGCAATGTATTTTCATAAAATAAGATGAATAGAATGCTATCACACGTATCAGTTATCTCAATTAATGTCAATGGCTTGAATTCCCCACAGAAGAGGCACAGATTGGCTGAGTGGATTAAAAAATACAAATCATCTATTTGCTATCTGCAGGAAACACACCTCACATCAAAAGACAAATTAAAACTCAGAGTTAAGAGTTGAAAGTCAATTTTTCAGGCAAACGGAATTCAGAATAATAGAGGGGTTGCAATCTTATTTTCAGATACCTGTGGATTTAAAGCAACTAAAGTCAAAAAAGACAATGATGGTCACTTCATATTTATCAAGGGAAAAATACAACAAGAAGACATTTCAATTCTAAATATTTATGCACCCAATTTAAATGCTCCCAGATTCTTGAAACAGACCTTGCTTAGTCTGAGCAGTATGATATTTATAACACCATAATAACAGGGGACTTCAACACCCCTCTCTCAGAGCTGGACAGATCCTCTAAAAAGAAATTAAACAAAGATATTTGAGATTTAAATAAGACACTAGAACAAATGTGCTTGATAGACATGTGTAGAACACTCCATCCCAAAGATAAAGAAATATACATTCTTCTCATCTGCCCATGGAAAATTCTACAAAATTGATCATATCCAAGGACACAAAGCAAGCCTCAACAGAATCAAAAGAATTGAAATTCTACCTTGCATCTTCTCAGACCACAGGCACTAAAAGTGGAACTCAACTTCAACAAGAACACTCAACCTCACATAAAGGCATGGAAGTTAAACAACCTTATGTTGAATGACAGTTGGGTGGAGGAAGAAATAAAAAAGGAAATGATTAACTGATTAACTTCCTTGAGTATAACAATAATGAAGACACAAGCTACCAAAACTTATGAGATATGTCATAAGTCCTAAGAGGAAAATTTATCGCTTTAGAAGCCTACATTCGAAAAACAGTAAGAGAGTGCATCAACAAACTCACAAGCCATCTGGTGGAATTGGAAAAAGAAGAACAATCTAAGCCTAAACCCAGCAGAAGAAAAGAAATATCCAAAATTAAATTAGAGATCAATGAAATTGAAAACAAAAGAATCATTCAGAAAATTAATGAAACAAGGAATTGGTTTTTGAAAAAAAATAAAATATATAAACCTTTGGCCAGACTAACTAGAAATAAAAAAGTAAAATCTCTAGTAACCTCAATCAGAAATGATAAAGGGGAAACAACAAGTAATGCCACAGAGATACAATAGATTATCTCTGAATACTACCAGAAACTTTATGCCCAGAAATTTGACAATGTGAAGGAAATGAATCAATATTTGGAATCACATCCTCTTCCTAGACTTAGCCCAGACAAAATAGATCTCCTGAACAGACCAATTTCAAGCACTGAGATCAAAGAAACAATAAAAAATCTCCCCCCAAAAAAATGCCCTGGTCCGGATGGCTTCACACCAGAATTCTATCAAACCTTCAAAGAAGAGCTTATTCCTATACCACATAAATTATTCCAAAAAATTGAGGAGGAAGGAATCGTCCCCAACATGTTCTATGACGCTAACATCACCCTGGCACCAAAAGCAGGAAAAGACCCATCTAAAAAAGAAAATTTTAGACCAATTTCACTAATGAATATAGATGCAAAAATTCTCAACAAAATCTTAGCCAATAGATTATAGCTTATCATTTAAAAAGTCATCATGATCAAGTAGGTTTCATCCCAGGGATGCAAGGCCGGTGTAATATATGCAAGTCCATAATCACCATATCAACAGAAGCAAAACCAAATACTATATGATCCTCTCAATAGATGCAAAAAAAGCATTCGATAAAATCCAGCATCCTTTTCTAATTAGAACATTGAGGAGTATAGGCATAGGTGGCACATTTCTTAAACTGATTGAAGCTATCTATGACAAACCCACAGCTAATATTTTACTGAATGGCATAAAACTGAAAGCTTTTCCTCTTAGAACTGGAACCAGACAAGGTTGTCCTCTGTCACCATTACTATTCAACATAGTGCTGGAAGCTCTAGCCAATACAATTAGACAAGACAAGAAAATAAAGGGCATCCAAATGGGAGCAGAGGAGGTCAAACTCTCTCTTTGTGCTGATGAGAACCCTAAAGACACAACCACAAGACTCTTGGAAGTCATCAAAAAATACAGTAATGTCTCAGGATATAAAATCAATGTCCAAAGTCAGTTGCCTTTGTATACACCAACAACAGCCAAGATGAGAGCTTAATTAAGGATACAACTCCCTTCACCATAGCCCCAAAGAAAATGAAATACTTAGGAATATTCCTAACAAAAGAGGTGAAGGACCTCTAAAAAGCAAATTATGAAACCCTAAGAAAGGAAATAGCAGAGGAAATTAACAAATGGAAGAACATACCATGCTCATGGCTGGGCAGAATCAACATTGTTAAAATGTCTATACTTCCCAGAGCATTTTACCAATTCAATGCCATCCCTATTAAAATACCAACATCCTACTTTCAAGACTTGGAAAAGATGATTCTGCGGGCTCAGTGCCTGTGGCTCAACAGGCTAAGGTGCCAGTCACGTACACATGAGCTGGCACGTTCGAATCCAGCCTGGGTCCACCAAACAACAATGACGGCTGCAACCAAAAAATGGCCAGGCATTGTGGCGGACACCTGCAGTCCCAGCTACTTGGGAGGCAGAGGCAGGGGACTCACTGGAGCCCATGAATTGGAGTTTGCTGTCAGCTGTGATGCCACAGAACTC
Organism: Perodicticus potto; assembly: GCA_963574655.1. Lineage (NCBI taxonomy): Eukaryota > Metazoa > Chordata > Mammalia > Primates > Lorisidae > Perodicticus > Perodicticus potto. The sequence goes on from CAUYRH010025981.1 coordinate 6,395, forward strand.
TACCCAGGACAGCTTGAGGCTCTGTCTCAAAAAAAAAAAAAAACAAAGATTCTGCGTTTTATATGGAACCAGAAAAAACCCCGTATAAGCTAAGGCAGTTCTTAGTACTAAAAACAAAGCCAGGGGTATCACCATAGGCTGTATTACAAGGCCATACTGGTCAAGACAACATGGTACTAGCACAAAAATAGAGACATAGACATTTGGAATCAAATAGAAAACCAGGAAATAAAACCAACGACTTAAAGCCTCCTAATCTTTGATAAACCAAACAAGAGCATCCACTGGGGAAAAGACTCCCTATTCAATAAATGGTGCTGGGAGAATTGGACACCCACATGTAAAAGACTGAAACTGGACCTGCACCTTTCTTCACTCACAAAAATTGATTCAAGATGGATAAGGACTTAAATTTAATGCAGGAAATGATAAAAATCCTCAAAGAAAGAATAGGAAAAACACTGGAAGATGTCAGCCTGGGGAAAGACTTTATGAGGAAGACTGCCATGGCAATAGCCACAACAGCAATAATAAACAAATGGGATTTAATTAAACTGAAAAGCTTCTGTACAGCCAAGGAGACAACCAAAGCAAATAGACAACCTATCCAATGGGAAACCATATTTGCATATTTTGAATCAGACAAAAGCTTAATAACCAGGATCTATACAGAACTTCAATTAATCCACAAGAAAAAGACCAACAATCCCATACGTCAATGGAGAAGAGAGATGAATAGAATCTTCTGTAAAGATGACAAGGGCAGCGCCTGTGGCTCAGTGAGTTGGGTGCCAGCCCCATATCTGAGGGTGGTGGGTTCAAACCCGGCCCCAGCCAAATCGCAACAAAAAATAGCCAGGCGTTGTGGTGGGCACCTGTAGTCTCAGCTACTCAGGAGGCTGAGACAAGAGAATCACCTGAGCCCAAGAACTGGAAGTTGCTGTGAGCTGTGATGCCATGGTACTCTACTGAGGGTGACAAAGTGAGACTCTGTCTCTGAAAAAAAAAAAAAAAAAAAGACAACAGACGAATGGCTAGCAAACACATGCATAAATGCTCATCATCCCTAATTATTAGAGAAATGCAAATTAAAACCACCCTAAGATATCATCTAACCCCAGTGAGAATGGCCTATATCACAAAATCTGAAAGATGCTGGCGTGGATGTGGAGAGAAAGGAACACTTTTACACTGCTGGTGGGACTGCAAACTAATACAACCTTTTTGGAAGGAAATATGAAGAAAACTCAAAGAACTCAACCTAGACCTCCCATTTGATCCTGCAATCCCATACTGGGCACCTATCCAGAAGGAAAAAAACTTTTATTATAAAGACACTTGTACTAGGCTGTTTATTGCAGCCCAATTTACAATCACTTAAATGTGGAAACAGCCTAAATGTCCTTCAACCCAGGAACAGATTGGTAAGCTGTGGTATATGTATACCATGGAATATTATTCAGCCATTAAAAAAACTGGAGATTTTGCAGCATTTGTACTAACCTGGATAGAGGTGGAACACATTATTCTTACTGAAGCATCACAGGAATGGAGAAGTATGAATCCTATGTATTCAACTTTGATATGAGGACAATTAATGACAATGACACAATAGGGTGTGGGGGAAGGGGAGAGCAGACCGAAAGAGAAGTAGGGAAGGGGCGAGGGAAAGGAAAAAGAAAAAAAAAAAAAAAGAAAAGAAAATAGTGACTAATTCTCACATAAATTAGATTTAATTTTGACCAAAGTACATTACTTAAACATTAATTTTTAATTCAACTTGTTAATATGTTGTTTAGGATATTACATCCTCATTTCTAAGTGAAATATGTTTGTAATTTCCCCTTTATAATAATACATTTTCTCTAATTTTAATATTAAGTGTATCCAGATTAAGTAGAATGATTTTGAAGTATTTCTGCTTTTTCTATTGTCTATAAGATTTGGCATGATCTGTTTTTTTGAATTATCTTTTACTTTCATTTATAAATATTAGTTGTCTATTTTTTGAGACTTTTGGAAAAAAAATAAGGAGTTAACTGATGACTCCATACTGAACCTCAGAGTCAAAGCATTCTATAATAGACATACTCTTATCTGACAATGTGAATGTTACTTTCTTTGCATTATTATTATTATTGCTTACTATTTTGATGCAGCAATCGTCTGATTTCTTTTCTGAATGAATTTATCTTCATTCATTCTTTACGAGGTTTTTGTTTCTAGTCTTACCTTTAACATTGTTATGTTATTAAATTTCAAGTCTTTGTAATTTTGTGAAGGCAAAAAGTAGAAACCTAATAAACAAATGTATATGTAAAAAAAAAAAAATAGGCAAATGGCTACTCAGACTATGGAATGTTATGCAGAAAGTAAGAGGAATATGGGAGATTTTTCTCTAGTAGTGTGAACAGATCTCCAAGACCTAACGCTAAGAGAAAACAATCAAGGATTTCAACATGAACACCCAAGCATACACACACATAATATTACATATACTTTCTATGGATACATATATACATAGTATGTAAAAATATAGCAAAAGATCCAAAAGATAAAACTTTAATACTAGGGAGACACCTGTGGCTCAGTGAGCAGGGCACCGGCCCCATATACTGAGAGTGGTGGGTTCAAACCCGGCCCCAGTCAAACTGCAACCAAAAAATAGCTGGTCGTTTTGGTGGGCACCTGTAGTCCCAGCTACTTGGGAGGCGGAGGCACGAGAATCACCGAAGCCCAGGAGTTGGACGTTGCTGTGAGCTGTGTGACGTCACGGCACTCTACCTAGGGTGATAAAGTGAAACTCTGTGTCTATAAAAGAAAAAAAAAACAACTAATACTACACTAGGCTCATAAGAATAGCTAACTTCTGGTAAGATGAGGAAGCCAGGAATGGCAAAATGTCATTAGCTTTGTCCCTTGACAAAAACTCTTCAGCTAAACTTTAGTCAGCCTTCTGAGCCTTCTCCTAAGCCCATGGGTGCCCTTCCCTGTAAAATTCATTTTAGCAAAGACCCAGGCTAAGTCATTTTATCAAAACTCCTTCATCCTCCATATGTGGTCATTCTTTGATCAGCTTCTTCATCCTCTACCATCCCCCAGATCATGTCTGATTACCCTAACCTGTATTCAGCAAGAACCCTACTAAGTTGGTTTATCCAGAATCCCTCAGCCCCTGATGTTTCCTCTTAGTAATTTTCCATCCCCTCACCCCCACACAGCTCACTTGCCCATGCTGGAGCCCAATCCCTCTCTCCTAGTGCAAAACTCTATTGCAATTGTCCCTATACTCATCACCATGGCCCCGAATAAAGTCTTTATTACTGTGTCATAACAAGTATCATTGAATAATTTTTGAACACCATCATGTTTTAAATATTTAGAAGAACATATTTATGTGTTATTTATGGACTTAAAATTAATATTTGAAAATACTGAGTGAGATTTCTAGAGAAAACATCTGGTATCCACCAAGCTTTCATGCTTAATTTTACTGGATAACTTTTTTTTTTTTTTTTTTGTAGAGACAGAGTCTCACTTTATCACCCTCAGTAGAGTGCTGTGGTGTCACACAGCTCACAGCAACCTCCAACTCCTGGGCTTAGGTGATCCTCTTTCCTCAGCCTCCCAAGTAGCTGGGACTACAGGCCCCCGCCAAAACGCCCAGCTATTTTTCTGTTTTTGCAGGTTTCAACCCGCCACCTTTGGTATATGGGGCCAGCGCCCCACTTGATGAGTTACAGGCGTCACCCTTTACTGGATAACTTGACTGGGGCTAAGGTACTCCCAGATAACTGGTGAAACATTATTTCTAGGCATATCTGTATGATGTTTCTGAAAGAGATTAGCATTTGAATCAGTAAACAAGAGTAAAGAAGACCCTTCTTACCAACGTGGGTGGACATCATCCCATCTCTTGAGGGCCAGAGCAGATCAAAAAGGCAGAGGAAGAGTACTCTCCGTCTTTCTCTCTGCAGTCTCATTCTGTCACCCTGAGTGACATCATAGCTCACAACTTCAAACACTTGGGCTCAAGTCATCCTCCTGCCTTAGCCTCCCAAGTAGCTGGGACTATAGATACAGGCCACAGTGCCCTGCTAGTTTTTTCTATTGTTTGCAGAGTTGAGTTCTCCACTCACTCTTGCTCAGGGTGGTCTCAAACTCCTGAGCTCAAGCAATCCACCTGCCTTGGCCTCCCAGAGTGCTAGGCTTACAGGTGTGAGCAACTGTGCCCAGCCACGCTCCCTCTCTTCTTGTGCTGGGACATCAGAGCTCCTGGTTCTTCAGCCTTCAGACTCCTAGACTTACGCACCCATCCGCTCCTGTTTCTCAGAACTTCAGTCTTAGACTGAATTACACCACCAATGTCCTGGTTCTCCATCTTGCAGAGGGCAGGTGGTAGAACTTCTCAACCTCCTTAATCATGTGAGCCAATTTCCATAATATAGTATTAACATAATATATGAATCTACTTTTATGTACTTACACATATCCTGTTGGTTGTTTCTCTAGAAAATCCTGACTAATACACTCTCCCTCCACCAAGGTGATTAATACTTTTAGTTTAAAACATGGCAAACAGATCCCAGCAGTATGTCCCATGAACACCAAGATACATGGCACATAAAGAGTGGTGACTTACAGGGTAAAAGGAACACAGAGTAAAGCAAAATGGCAGGTATGAACAGAAATGCCACCAACCAGACAAAAAGTACAAACGAGATTAGGGATGGCGGTCTGAAAGCTAAGGAATACAACGAAACTCTCTAAGGAAAAGAGCGAACAATGATACCATAACTATTCTCTTTCTGAGCTCCTGCTATGTTCCAGTCAGTCATATGAAATACATCGTTTAGACCTCTAAAGCAACGGTATTATTCAGCCCATTTTACAAGATGCAGACTTTGGTTCAGAGAGGTGGAGACATTGGCCCGAGGCCCTGCTGCTGATAGTGAACGCAAGAGCCCCTCAAACCCAAATCGCTCTCTTCACCACCATGAGTCAGCGGACAATGCAAACAAGAAAAACATCAGGCAAAACACACAGACGTATCCGAATCCAAATAAATGCACAAAATATCAAAACCAGAAAAAAAGCTTAAAAAAAAAAAAAAAAACTGCGCAAGTGTGCGCATTAGCCGAAGGCCCGGGGTGTTAGTTGATTTGCCGCAGAGCAGGGCGGGGCGCGGAGGGAAGCGGTCTGGCCTGAGGGTTTCGCGCCCCGAGCGCCGCGAGCGCGCAGAGCCGCAGTCCGCGCAGGGCGCATGGAGAGGCCCAAACCTCCCACCGCCTAGAAAGGCTCCAGCGCCGCGGGGGCGGGGCGAGCGGCGCTTCCGGTTCCGGGCGCAAAGGCCCCACGTGTTCCGACCCGCTAGGCCCCGCGCGGCTCGGATCCGGCGGCGCTGTTTCGGCCAGGAGTGGGTGGAGGGGAACCCGGGGCAGGGGAGGAGCCGCCGGAGCTGTCGGAGCCGTGAGTGCTGGGGGGCTGGGCCGGGCCGGGCCGGGCCGGGCCGGGCAGGACCCGGAGGAGAGGGAGGGACGGGAGACCCCGCCCCCCAGGGCTTGGGGGAAATCGTTCTGTCCTGGGGAACGAGTGGCGGCGGTGTGCTGAAGGGGCCCAGACGTTGTGGTTTCCGTGTCTCCTGGTGGCCGGAGCCAGAACCTCTGGAGACGTGGATGGCGCTCTGGGCTTCCTTCTCTTTACAGCCACCGCCCTCCGCCCCTCCTGGGGCCTGCAGAAACAGTTTGTCCCTACCTCCTATTGCTTCCGCGCCTACCACCCCCCCGGAACCGAAGGAGGAGTGGTATATGCCCCTTGATTTCCCGCAGCCTGTTCTCACCCCGCCTCTCTGATTGCTCAAGAATCCTCCCCGCAGGCGCCCTGCCCCGGGCGATTCCCTGCGCCTTCCACCACCAGCCCCGACCCCTCCAGCATACACACGAGATACGCTCACCTGTGATCTTATCACCTGTATCGTACTAGGCCCGGGAGAGGATCTGACTTGTGGCTTTTCAGCTGCCTCTGTGACAGACCCCGAGCTTCCTCTCAAAGCAATAGCTGGTGTCTCCAAGAGCAACTTTCCACCATCACCGCCCCTAAACAGCCAGTTTTGGCAACTCTTCGCAACACCACCACAATTAACCTCAGCAGGAATATGCCTGCCTCTTGTTTGTCTTGATTAAAAGTTTGTTAGTTTATATGTCACGGATGTACTGTATTCTCTCAGAAAGGTGTTAACCCAGTTGTTACTTTTCTGAGCTATAAATGTTCTTATCTCTGTCACCTGCAGAGTATGGACAAAAAAACAGCAACATGGTTCTAAGCCTATCCTTTAAGCAAAAGTCTGTGGCACTGCGCCCCAGGACTAAGGTAGACAACTTTGATAACCTGTCTGCCTGAGAATCTGCACTGGCCTCCCCAGAGGGAGACGCTTAGGCTCAACCCTTCTTGAACTACCTTAGTCCTGGGGCGCAGTGCCACAGACTTTTGCTTAAAGGATAGGCTTAGAACCATGTTGCTGTTTTTTTGTCCATACTCTGCAGGTGACAGCTACACTCAGAAGCCACAAAGAATGCTAGTGGAGTCCCTCATCTGTCCACACTTCTCTTCCAAGCTGCCCCCTGGGCCTTGATCCAGAAAGCTCTTTCAGAAAAGTTGTGGGATGACCCTGGGAAGCATGTTGGTGGGAAGTATGTGACAGGAGAGCAGTTAGGATTTGTGTTCATTTGTCTTGGATAACTTTTCTCCTGTTAGCATCTAGAATAAGAAGGTGGGCAAGGTTGGAGAGAGCATGGGACCAGATGTCTGGGATTCATAATCGTGCCCTCTTTCACCTCCAGCTGTATTCCTTTTGCACACTGTCTATATACTATAATGCAGTCAACAGTCATTTCAATGGTACAACAAGGTCTACCACCATGTGAAGGACTCTTATTAGAAACTGTACAAATGAGGTAAATTACAGGTTTACAACAGGGTCTTGTTTTGTTTTGTTTTTCTCCATTTAATGTGGCACAGACATAGACCATGAAACAGTTGTAGATTCTTCCTTTAATTTGGCCAACACTGGAAAAGTTGGTTCCTTTCTGCATGAATCTCAAGTTTATTTCCTTTGCCTTAGGTAATGATTCTTAAACTTAAGCACTGAAGGGCTTATTAACCACAGATTGCTGGGGCCTACTAGCAGAGTTTATGGTAATTGGTCTGGAATGGGGCTTGAGAATTTATAGTTCTAACAAGGTCATGGGTACTGGTGTGCAGATCTGCGTTCCCCACTTTGAGAATGACTTCCTTTGGCCAAACATGACATACACGTTGTAATGGTTTGGTTTTTACTTTTTCTGACCGGTTTCATATTCTGTCTATGGTATTCTGTTCAATTTTTATCTCACTGTGAAATCCTTCCAAGGACAGACATTAAAGAAAGGTATTAGAATAGAAAAGGCAACAAATGGCAAGGCAGACTTGTGGTATAGTAGTACATCCTGTGAATTATAAAGAACAAAAACACAACATCCACTTTCTGTCTCTGATACTTAATATTTGCCCAGCACATTTTAACTCATAAAGCTCTAACATCTCAAATAATCTGGTGAGTTAGGACAGTGGATGTCTGCAGAGGGCTTTATCCTTTGCAAGGGCTCTTTGTATGTTATTTCATGAAACCCTTAGAGTAGCTTCAGTTACTCGGGCATCTGGGGCTTGGACATAACATCTTTAGGTACAAAGTGTGGTGCTGTGCACAATACGTTCTGCCTCCTCCTTCCCATCTCTCACCTCACCAAAGATTCCTCTCTTCATTTCCACTATTGCTGATCTATTTTCCTACATCTTACCTTCCTAGGATGCCAAAGTAAATGCAAAACAAGCAACAGAAAATCTCAACTTATGATTTCTGAAGGGCAATTTTAAATGGCAGATTTTATGTGGTACTGTTGTTCCAAGATTAGGAGTCCTGTCAGTGCATGTTAGAGGATCCATAGCGTGGAATCACTGTGCCTGGTGCTACATGAAAACAATTAAGATTCATCCTCCACTGGACATTGGTTCTCAGACTTTTAAGATAATAGAAATCCTTTTATTAAGCCAAAGGACCCTATGCAGGTATAGGGGGGTTGGGAAGCTTTATCTGGATAAATATTCCTCATTAAACTACTTGATGTCTGTTTTTATGCTTATTAAAGTTGATTCAGGGCAGCGCCTGTGGCTCAGCGAGTAGGGCGCTGGCCCCATATACCGAAGGTGACGGGTTCAAACCTGGCCTCTGCCGAACTGCAAAAAACAAACAAAAATAGCTGAGCGTCGTGTTGGGCACCTGTAGTCCCAGCTACTCAGGAGGCTGAGGCAAGAGAATCGGAGGCCCAGGAGTTGGAGGTTGCTGTGAGCTGTGTGATGCCATGGCACTCTACAGAGGGTGATAAAATGAGACTCTGTCTCTACCAAAAAAAAAAAAAAAGTTGATTCAAATGCTCAAAGGAAAATGATTTTTTTTTTGAATGCCCAGTCCTGTATGACTTGCATTTGGATTATTCCCAGGACAGCATGAAGATTCCTTGTGATGAGTTATGGTTCCGTTGCTTTGGGAACTGCTTAAGTATTCAGCTTTACTCACAATCCAAACAATAAATTTTTTCTCTATTTATTCATTTATCCAGCACACTGTTTGCTGCAAAAATGAATGGATATGGATTAAAATGACATGGTATCTACTCTTCCAGAAATAGACTTTAAAAAACATGAATGTTCTCTATTTTCATCAGGTATGAAGTGAGTACCCGTTGTGTTCTGGGCATCAAGCTGGGCGTGGCAGGTCCTTGCTCTCAGTCCACTGAGTTCAAGATTAACAATTTTTACAACACAAAAAATAGATACATACGCATGCCGTGATATGGGGTGGTACCAGTTCCTATGGGAGTGTCGTCTGGGAGGACCAGGGAAGACATCCTGGGAAAACTTGAAGGATGAGTAGAGTTAACCATGTGAAAGGCATGGAGAAGGATATTTTAGACAGGGAACAACATCAATAAAACCCAGTGAGGATGTAGAGAAGGAAGACAGAAGAGTAATTCAAGCATTGGCTTTCAATGGGAGTGGCAGTAATGGGAGAAAAGGAGGGTAGGCAGGGGCCAGGTCTTGAAAGGCTTTGGGTATCAAGTTTTAAGGAGTTTAAATTATATCCTAAGGACAATGTGAAGCTATTGGCAGATTTTGTATGTTAGGGAATTCGCCGCTCAGACTTACTTGCGATATGGCAGGTAGAGCTAATGTGGATGGGCCTCCTGCTAATTATTGTCTGTGCTCACCTGCACATACTGTTTCCTTGTCGCCACGCTCCCCTGCCATCAAAAACTAATAACAAGTGTATAAGTTCCAAGAGACAAAGCTAAATGAGTAAATATAAGCTGGCTTCACCATGGCCTGAAGAGATTTCAAGCCAAAGTAAGGTATCTGGGGCTTGAAGTTTTATTACCAGTACTCCTGCAAGGAGACAGGACTTGGGGAGTCGATGGGGTGTGGGGGCTGTAGGATTGAACAGCCTGCGAACCTGGAGCTTTGAAGAGCTACCTCCATGAAAATTGGCCTACTGGCCCAGAAAATTACAAGGAAATATGAGGCTTTCCATAACCTGGGGTAGGACAGAAGTCATTCAACAGCATAAATTCAAATAATACACTAAAAACATGATTTAGAAACACCTAAGAAATTAAACTAGAAACTAATCCAAGATCTTATTGAAACCACTCCCTGACAGAAACACATGAAATTCCATTGAAAGGGCTCACTTTTACAACCTAGGTCTCTGAGGACTCCCCCCCAAAAAATTTCCCTGAAGATGGACATACAATAAAAAAGTAAAACTACCTGATAAACTGCCATGATGAAAATTTAGAAATTATAGAGCTAGCCAAAGTAGATTATGAAGGTATGTGGCAAATGATTGAAGGTAATGAAAAAATAAGAGCATGAATGAAAAAGAATTTGAGAAGGAGTAAAAATAATATACGGTTATTGACCATGAAGTCACTTGATGGACAACAACAGATGCAACACAGGTGCTGAGAGTGATGACCTTGAAGGTGTACCTAAGGCGATCATAGTGTAACACTGAAGACTAAGAAGGAAGGAGCTCTTAGGCTGCATGTGAAGCTGATCTGGAGGGGGACAGGACCAAGACAACCACTTGTGAAACTTGAAATAAGCAATTTATTCAATTTATCAGTGTCTGTTATGTCCAATACCATTTAGGGGTTGAGGATATGGTCACTTTTTTAAAGGTCCTCTTAATACCTTCTAGTTGGTCATAATGGTTCAACCAGGAGAGTGGAAGTGGAGATAAAGAGATAGATGAATTTGAAAGCCCTTTTTTAGAAGATAGATAATTAACAAGACTGGGTGAACAAAAAGTAGAAGCATAATGGAGGAAATGGTTCTTTCTGTTAAAGTAGGAAGAAAACTTCAGAATGGAGTTCATGCACTTTATCATCGATATTGGAGATTAATGGAAAATTTTCTGACTTCAAGGAGTTTGCAGGAAAGATAAACAATGACTATGTAATATGGCAGTTAGCCCATTTGCTCTGTCAGCCCTAAGGTGATTTCTAACCATGTCTAAAGTAGGGGGAATGGGATCAAATCAAACATCTCAGAAGACACGAAGCCTGAGCTGTGTCTTGAAAGATGAGTAAAGTTTAATCTAATCAAGGATAAGAAATCACAAGGATTTTTAAAGAGCTTGGTGACTCTTGTGTGCTTTGCAGGCAAACGAGAGAAAGCAAAGAGATTAACAAGTTGAAGGTCAACCTGGCATGTAATACTTAGAAGTTTGTATTTCCCTTAATAAGACAGGGATGAGTTATTAAAGGATCTTAAGTAGGGGAAAGACATGACTGGATTTGCCAAAATAACTAGTTCTGGTGATACTATAAATGATGACTTGAAGATAACAAATGTAGAGGCAGGTAGCTAGTATTTGGAGGCAGTTAACAATAATCCATGTGAGAACTGATAAGGATCTAAACTGTAAATCATAGGAATGAAGAAATAGGAACACACCATGCAATGTTTAAGGGGGAAGGATAAGGGGTACAGAGTATTCCATGTATAGGCATCTGCTTTCAAAAAAGCATGGAGGCTGCAAACGTACCCTGTTGTAGGGAGATCAGCGATGCATTCATTACAGCAGGTGATACAGGGAAAATGGAGGGTATCAGACTGGAAAAATAGACAAGGGGGCTAATCGTAAAGAGCTATGAACTGTTCTTACATCAAAAATTTATTTTGGGGCCGTGCCTGTGGCTCAGTGGGTAGGGCGCCTGCCCCATATACAGAGAGTGGTGGGTTCAAATCCAGCCCCGGCCAAACTGCAACAAAAAATAGCTGGGCATTGTGGCGGACACCTGTAGTCCCAGCTACTCAGGAGGCTGAGGCAAGAGAATCCCCTAACCCCAGGAGGTGGAGGTTGCTGTGAGCTGTGACACTATGGCACTCTACCAAGGGCTTTAAAGTTAGATTCTGTCTCTAAAAAAAAAAAAAGAAAAAAAAATTATTTTGAAATACTGAGTAATGTAGTTGGAACTATAGAGAGATAATGGGTGCCGTCATACTTCTAAGCCCTTCAAGATAGCAACACATCTAGCTCTCCTAGTAAGCTTATTAGATATACCATTCTCCATTGAGCTTATTATCTCCATTCTGTAGACATAGTAACTGGCACAAGGTGAATAAGAACTTGCCTATGGCCTGCTGTGGGAATACTAGTAGGCAACAGAACCATTATTTAAACCCAGGCAGTCTGATGCTGGGACTCTCACTCTAAACTTAACACACCTCCTTCATGGCTGGTGTTTCTCAACCATGGATGCACAATAGAACTCCTTGTAGCATTTCTAAAAATACAGTTGGCTAAGTTGACTTAATCAGAACGTTCAAAGAGTGTCATTGGATACTGCGTTTTGCAAAAAGCTTCACAGGTAACTGTTGTCTTTGCTGAATATTATAGGGATCCCAGTTATGATGTTATGACATTAGTTCAGACAGGAGAGGATGATGGCTCTATCTAAAGCAGTCTGTATAAAGGAAGAGGAGTCAACAGATTTAGAAACTTAAGAGATAGAATTGGGGCTCGGCGCCTGTGGCTCAACAGGCTAAGGCTCCAGCCACGTACACCTGAGCTGGTGGGTTCGAATCCAGCCCGGGCCCACCAAACGACAATGACGGCTGCAACCAAAAAATGGCCGGGCGTTGTGGCAGGCGCCTGTAGTCCCAGCTACTTGGGAGGCGGAGGCAGGAGACTCGCTTGAGCCCAGGAATTGGAGGTTGCTGTGAGCTGTGATGCCACGGCACTCTACCCAGGG
>CAUYRH010025983.1:0-56945 GCA_963574655.1 Perodicticus potto
GCCCGCCACAACACCCGGCCATTTTTTGGTTGCAGCCGTCATTGTTGTTTGGCAGGCCCGGGCTGGATTCGAACCCGCCAGCTCAGGTGTACGTGGCTGGCGCCTTAGCCTGTTGAGCCACAGGCGCCGAGCCAGCTATTATTGTTATTATTAATTTGGCTTCAGTTCATAAACTAACTTCTTAGCTGTGTGATCTTGGGCAAGTGGCTTAACCATTCTGAGCTTTAAAACAACAGTAATACCTACTTTAGCTCATTTTGAGAAGTCAATGAGATGATGCATTTGAGGTGGTCAGCACATTAGATAATGCCTGATAGTACTGGAACTATTGTTGCTGGTAGTGCTGGGGCCAGGGCCCACCTCAGAGTGGTATTGGGGGTTAGGTGACCAAAGCAGTGGTCTGTAGCTCACCTGTGTCTTCTATGCCCCATCCCCACCAGGTACCAGATCCACACAGGACTCCAGCATTCCATCATCCGCCCACGGCAGCCCAACTGCTTGCCCCTGGACCAGGTGACACTGCCCCAGAAGCTGCAGGAGGCAGGTTACTCCACCCACATGGTGGGCAAGTGGCATCTGGGCTTCTACCGGAAGGAATGTTTACCCACCAGACGAGGCTTTGACACCTTCCTGGGCTCGCTTACAGGCAATGTGGACTACTACACCTATGACAACTGCGATGGCCCAGGGGTGTGTGGCTTTGACCTGCATGAGGGTGAGAGTGTGGCCTGGGGGCTCAGCGGCCAGTATTCCACTATGCTCTATGCCCAGCGCGCCAGCCAAATACTGGCCAGCCATAGCCCCCAGCGGCCTCTCTTCCTCTATGTGGCCTTCCAGGCAGTACACACACCCCTTCAGTCCCCTCGGGAGTACCTGTACCGCTACCGCACCATGGGCAACGTGGCCCGGCGGAAGTACGCAGCCATGGTGACCTGCATGGATGAGGCTGTGCGCAATATCACCTGGGCCCTCAAGCGCTATGGTTTCTACAACAATAGTGTCATCATCTTCTCCAGTGATAATGGTGGCCAGACTTTCTCAGGGGGCAGTAATTGGCCTCTGCGAGGACGCAAAGGCACTTACTGGGAAGGTGGTGTGCGGGGCCTTGGCTTTGTCCATAGCCCCCTGCTCAAGCGAAAGCGACGGACAAGCCGGGCACTGGTGCACATCACTGACTGGTACCCAACCCTGGTGGGTCTGGCAGGAGGCACCGCCTCAGCAGCCGATGGGCTAGATGGTTACGATGTGTGGCCAGCCATCAGTGAGGGCCGGGCCTCACCACGCACAGAGATCCTGCATAACATCGACCCACTCTACAACCATGCCCGGCATGGATCCCTGGAGGGTGGCTTTGGCATTTGGAACACTGCTGTGCAGGCTGCCATCCGTGTGGGCGAGTGGAAGCTGCTGACGGGAGACCCTGGCTATGGAGACTGGATCCCGCCACAGACTCTGGCCGCCTTCCCTGGCAGCTGGTGGAACCTGGAGCGAATGGCCAGTGTCCGCCAGGCTGTATGGCTCTTCAACATCAGCGCTGACCCTTATGAACGGGAGGATCTGGCTGGCCAGAGGCCCGATGTGGTCCGTACCCTGTTAGCCCGCCTGGCTGACTATAACCGCACAGCCATCCCCGTGCGCTACCCAGCTGAGAACCCCCGGGCCCATCCTGACTTTAATGGGGGTGCTTGGGGGCCCTGGGCCAGCGACGAGGAAGAAGGGGAAGAGGAAGAAGAGGAAGGCAGGGCTCGAAGCTTCTCCCGGGGTCGCCGCAAGAAAAAATGCAAGATTTGCAAGCTTCGATCCTTTTTCCGTAAACTCAACACTAGGCTGATGTCCCACCGGATCTGATGTGGGAGAGGCGGGGGGAAATCTCTGTCCCCTACATGTTTTTCCCCACTGAAGCCCTGTCCCTTCTCAGGGAGAAGCCTGAGGCCAGCCTCCATCTGTAGGGACATGAGGGCACAGATCTCCTCGGTTGCACAGGGTGGGAATAAACAAGACTGGGAGGCCTGGGTCTCGGTCCTGCCTCTTCACTGACTTCCTCTATGACCTCAGGTGACCTGCACGAGCTTTTAGCCCAGTTTCCTCGTCTGTAAAATGAGCTCCAATGACTTGATAACTCTGGTGTGCACTTATTACCTGGGACTATGGTGAGCGTTCTTGGCTGACCTTGCCATTTACAGCTCATTTAAGGCCTCACCCTTAACTCTGGATCTCTGTGGTGCTGTATGGGTGAGGGGACCACATGTAGATATGGCCTGAACCCCAGTGAACCAGTCTGGCTGCTCTAGGAAGGGATCCCCTGAGTGCTGAGGGTGCAGGGGTTGGGCTCACCTTCCTGGCTCAGGGTTAGACTGGGACAGTGGTGCAAAGGTTTTTTTCCTTCTGCCCCCAGCACCCCGAGCAATCTGCTTGGCCCTTAAATGCTGCAGTATCAAGGGTGGTGGAAACTGCTGTGAAAAGGGGCCCCTGATGCAATACTCAGGGCACCTGGGTTCTTCTTTGAGCTTGGGCATAGTCCTCCTCTGGGCCTTGATTTCCCCACCTGCATATGGGGCTGCTAGCCCTGGCTCTGCTTCCCACACAGGGCTGTGGAAGACTGGCCAAGGCAGTGGCTCCTGCCTGTGAACTTGATTAAAGTGCCATAATACGGAAGTGAGGGTTGCAGCACAGTCTGTGAGCGTATGTGGGGTGTGTATGTGTGTCCTGGGCGTGGGTGTGAGCCCATGGTTGTCGAGTGGACAGCCTGGGCAGGAGGCAGAACACGTGGGACTCCAGGCAAATCCCTGAGTCTCTGTGCACCTCCACGTCTGCCTGTGCACAGTGGATGGTCCCAGAGCCCTTCCCGCCTGGCCGCTCCGTGTGCCCCTGCGTGTGTGGTGGGGCTCGGCCGAGCGATGGGGTGGAGGGGCGCGGGGTTGCAGATTGTGCACCCCTCCGCACACTGCGTTCTGCATGTCTCCCTTCAGGTCCCAGTCGGCGCAGTGTGTGTAGGCGAAAGCCCTGCTGTGAATTTTGAAAATAGTTATTTTTGTCTCTGGCAGAGGAGCCCTGTTAGGACTCGTCAGCTTGTGGATGAGCAGGATGGGTGGGGGGTTTGGGCATTGGTTAGAGAGCTTCATCCCCATTGCAGAGGGGGTTGGGGGTCTAGCCTAGGGCTGCTGGGTGAAGGTGACCACCCACATCCCAGGCCCTGTCCTCCCTGCCCTGCTGTTTCTACCTCATATCCCCTACTGGCCCCTTCTCTTGCCTCCATGATGCTGGTGCCTGACTGGTGGGGCAGGGGTCAGGACTAGCAGAGGCCTCTGGATTCCAGTAACCTTCAGCACCTGTGCCTGTCAGGAGGGAGGCTCTGAAGAAGTTACCTACCATTAGGGGCAAGTTGTCCATAGCCTGCCCATTACTTGGGATACTCCAGCTCTGCTGGGTGCGTGTCCCAGCTGTGTGGGCTGGGCCTTTCCAGTGTGGCATGGAGCCAGGCTTCCCTAGGGATGCAGGCTCACACACGTCATGTGGAGGCCTTTCGTGTGCCTGCTGAGTCAGCCCTGCTGAGGTCCACCATCCGCTCCAGCCCTTGCTTCTCTGCCTGGGGCCCCTGCCCTTTGTGGCCAAAAGTGCAGGACCTCTTCCTGCTGTCCCCTAGGCCCCAAGCCCTACTCCCCATAGCCAAACTGGCCCCAAACTAAGAGAGACCAGCTGGGGAGGGGACTGGCACTGCTCTTGGTGCTCTGAGAAGGAGGCTTGGCCCAGGTCTTGGTCTAGTCTCATTTCCAGCCCAGAGTTTGCCTAGCTCAGAGGCCTGCCCCACTTAGTACCCAGCAAACAGCCCCTGCAAACTTCAGCCTGTAACCTGGTCCAGGGGGAGCTGGCAACTGGCCTGGGCTTGAGATTGACAGAGCAACAGAGGCACTGCTATGAGAGGCTTAGCACTCATTGGCTTCTGTTCTTCCCAGCAATCAGCATGGCTCTCACCTGCCCACCTCCTGTCTCCAATGACTTGGGTTCCCTCTAGCCAAGGCGCCCTGGTGTGGACTCTTTGCCAGGCCTTTGGCATTGCTGGGCAGGTACTTATGCCACTCGAGACCCTGTAGTAAGGAGAGGACAGGGAGGGCAGACCAGAGGCCGTCCTGGCCCCTTGGGGCATAAGTCCAGAGAGCTGGAGCACAGAGATGCCTGGTGAGGGCCCCTTAGCTGGACCAGATAGCAGCAGATCTGCCAGCTATAGGGGGAAGAGCCAGGAGCATCCTGTCCAAGCTGGGCTCTCCTTAGAGAGTCCTGGGCTCTGAAGGTTTTCTCCCAAGTGCCAGGAGAGAGCCCCACCCTTGGCTCAAGAGGCAGAGCTCTGGGCCCTCTCTTTCTCAGGAGGAAGTGGACCTATTGCAAATTTCCTGGGACTCAAACTTGGGTCCTCAAACTGTAGGTTGTGCTATGCAGTCCATGACCCATCAGCCCTTGTTCTGTGTCCCATGGCTCTCTGCTGCACTCTCCCCTGCAAGGCGTGCCTCCTGTGGGACCCCTTAGGGCAATGTTGCTCCTGCCCTGACTTCAGTCTGTCTGTAACAGGCCTGGCATTACTGCAATGAATTGACCCGCTTGCTCTCACCCAGCCCCTCTACAGGATCGTCTCTCTCTTGGCCCACTTTCCACTTGTTCTGCCCCCCACACTCACTGCCCTTAGTGGAACAGGTCCCGTGGGGACCATTTGGCTGGCACGCTTCTCTGGTGCCTGCCCAGACCCTGACGAACTTGGGCGTGTGTATGTGAGCACGTGTGTGGGCTGCAGAAGGTGGGATTTGAGTCAGCTATCACAATGCCGTTAGGGCTGCAATCACCGACCTGGGAACCTGGCCCTGGTCTCCTTTCGTCCTTCCCGTCTCTGTGGGGTGCTGCCTCTGCTCATGTGCTGAGCCCTATTCTGGCATGTCACGGTCATGTTCAGCAACCTCCAGAGCTCCCACCCCTGGCCACCAGCCCACAGAACCACATGCGTGTTGCAGATGGGGACACACGTGCTGGCTCTCATGCCTGCCATGGCCCTGGGGAGTGGGGAGTTTGGCAGGAACAATCCCCCTGATGCAATCATCAGCTCATTCTCTCAGCACCACAGAGGCATGGCTGGCTCCTCTCTGCCCGCCACCGCCGGGTACAGCTGCCAGCCTCGCGGGCACAGGGGAGGCAGTGAATTAGCAGTTGTGCCTTCTCAGCAGAGTGGCAGTTACACTCAGGATGGAGGTGCCCATGTGAGGCAGTGCCCACACCCCTGAGCGAGGCTCTGGAAGGTTCAGAGGGGTGTGAGAACATGTGTAAGAGAGATTTGCTAAGGAGACTTCTCTCTCTTCTCCTCTTCCTCCCCACCTCTCTTGCCATCTCTCCACCATCAGGGTCCTGCAGGGTCCTCCAGCCCATCCCCTGGTCCCACAGCACCGTCTGAATCACCAGGGAAGGAGAGAAGAGTGACAGAGGGGAGAGGGATAGAAACCAGAAAGAAAGTAAGAAAGAATGGGAAAGGTAAGAACTGAGAAGGAAGGGTGCAAGGGAGGGAAGGCTGCAAGAAAGAGAACAAGAGAGAAGAAAGGAGAGAAGGAAATGAGAAAGATCAGACAGGTGACAGGAGTGGAGCGAGGCTGGGTTGGCCCTGCCCTCTGCAGCCACATAAGCCACTGACCCTGGTCCCTACCAGGGACAGGGAGAGAAACTGGCGGTGAGGCCAGCACCATGCCAAGCAGGGTACCCCCTCCTTTGTTCAGAATGTTAGGTTTCCATTAATACAGCCTCACAGCACATTTGCTTTTTGTCTCACTGGTTAATTTTTAAAGCCATGTTATCATGTGATGAACTGGAGGTCCTTGTGACCTCTCCTTCTAGCCCCAGTCCTTTGTACTACAGAAATTGCTGCAAACTAGTCCTGGACAAAGTGACATGCAAATCATGAGCTAAAATCCAGAGGGGATGCAGAGGGCAGTGCCCCAAAGTGTAGGGACTTGAAGATGGTGATGTGTGTTTCCGTGATTCAGGGAGAGAGGTGTGAGGGGAAAGGACTTTCGAGTTCCTTCATAATAGTTTCCTATTTATCGAGCATTTGTAGTGTGTCACCACTGTGCTCATAGACCAGCCTGGAGGTAGGAAATATTATCCACCCAATTTTGCAGATGAAAAGAAAGAAAGTTAGGCACAAAGAAGTTAGGACCCTCATCCAAAATCACACAGCCTGTAGGTCACGGCCCACACAGGCCTACAGTATTGTGTTGGGCAGGGCCAGGAGTCCGCCTCTAACTTCTAAACAGCACTGCCTCTCCTCTCTCCTGGGCAGTGGCTTAAGGGCTATTGCAGCACTTTCATTTGTAGAAGCCATTCCCTCCTGGGGACAGGCTCCAGAGTCTAGGGCCAGAGGGTGGCAATGCAGCACTCCTCCCACCTGCCCACAGATGCCTCTAGCTTGGCTGGCTTCCGTGTTCTGTGCCCTGCCTGCTGCCCACCGGCTGTGCGGCCCAGAGCACAGGCCTCTCCTCTTTGCCTTTCAATTACACCGTTGGCGGCACAAGCAGGAAGCAAATTGTGCGCAGAAACAAAACCTAGTGGTTTTTCCTTTTTCTGAAGGTGGTAATGGTGCAATTAGTGGCTAAGCCATTACCCTGTTCCTCCCTGCTCACTTCCCCTCCTTTCCCCTCTGCCTCCCTCTCTTCCTCTCCTGGGAAAAGTGGCTGAATGGGAGAGCTTGCCCGTCTTTCTCCCCCACCCCCACCCAACTCCCAGGAAGACAGGCAGAACTGGGGGATACTCAGATGTCTCCGGGGGCTCCTGGACTTAGGGTAGTGCATCAGGGACTTGTTGAAGTTGGAGGACAGGAAGACAACATGTCCAGTGAGTGAGGGGACCAGTAAGCCAATTTGGAGGTTCAGAAGGAGTGAGCTAGAACCCCAGAGGGTTTGGCTGCCTGGACCCTGTATCCTGCCTGTGCTTATTAGGAGCAGGTGCTAGCATGAGGCCTCAGCCCTGAAATCTGTGAAATGAGTTAAGGCACCATTTTTCCAGAGTGGAGAGGGGCAGGGGTACGCAGGGTCAGACGTTCCACATCTAAGCTAGAGTGACGGGGGTGGTCATGGTTCTGCTTTAAAGCTTACTTTTCTTCTTCTGGAAGCTAAAAAGAGGCCTGATGTTTCTATATTTCATGTATCTTAGTCTACTCCATCTCCACAGTCTTCCTCTGCAGGGGCAGTTTTGTTCTGCTGCTATATAGAAAGGAAACTGGAGGCTCAGAGAGGGTTAGTGGCTTGCCTAGGATCACACAGCTAATAAATGTAATTGGAAGTCAAACTAAGATCCTTAGTCTTAAACGCCAATCATTTTCCTTTTTAACTCCCATGCTTTGGGATGCGATCTTATGGGTGTAGATTGATGCCCTAAAGAGTTAAAGTTGGCAGGAAAGGTGCTCACAAAATTTGGGAATGCAGATTTCAGGGTAGGTACACGGCCACTGGTAAGCTAGGCTGTGCTTGCCTCCCCACAGCCACCTCTCGCCTCTTTTACTTTGACTTGAAGCACAAGCAGAAACTGGGACAGGAGCCCCAGGAGACCAGATCTCCATGGTCCCTCTGGGGCCACAGAGTGGAGAAGAGGTTGCAGAAGAGGGCTCAGTAGGGGAGCAACCATCACGGCTGTGAGAGGCAGGGGTAAGCAGGCAGCCGGGGCCATTCCCTCTCGAATCCCAGGGTGTCCTCTTCATTACTCCCCCAAGTTACATTATACTACTGTGGTGGGCAAGGTAGTAGAAGAACAGAGAGAACAAGAGCAGATAAGAAAGACAGAAGCAGAGACAAAAAAAAAAAAAAAATAGGGGACCTGAGAGACAGTTACAGAGACTACAGTGATGCACAGAGAGTCATCCCAATGAATTAGCCATCGTTTTCCTGTAAACCTTAGAACCCAGCTGTTGCCAGGGCAACGGGGCAATACCTGTCTCTCCAGAGAAGATGAAGTTGCCAGGGTAACTGCATCCTGTCTTTCCTGGGGACCATCCCGGAATGCGGCACCCACTGGCAGTTACCATGGCAACTGCCTTTTTGCCCCACTTAATCCCATCCCGTCTGCTACAAGGGCCCCGCAGTTGGAGGTGGGGGAGGTGGGAAGAGAGAAGCTCACTTGTGGACTAAGTTTGTTCTCTTCCCCCTCCCCCAACCTCTCCTTTGGTCCATCATCCTGGGGGCGCTGGGTCCACCCGCCCCTGGCCCACACAGGCCTGCAGTATTGTGTTTCGGAGGGCCAGGAGTCCAGGAGCAGGTTTCGCAGTGGAAGGCAGGCAGGTGTTGGGGAGGCAGTTACCGGGGCAACGGGAACAGGGCGTTTCGGAGGTGGTTGCCATGGGGACCTGGATGCTGACGAAGGCTCGCGAGGCTGTGAGCAGCCACAGTGCCCTGCTCAGAAGCCCGGGGCTCGTCAGTCAAGCCGGTTCTCTGTTTGCACTCGGCAGCACGGGCAGGCGAGTGGCCCCTAGTTCTAGGAGCAGAGCGGCAGTGCCTCAGTCCTGGTCCCCCAGCTCCAAGCCTCGCCTGCCCACCCAGCACCAGGATGGCCACTATCACCTGCACCCGCTTCACAGAAGAGTACCAGCTCTTCGAGGAACTAGGAAAGTGAGTTGTGCCTCAGGGAGTTCTGGGGGGCACAGGGGTCTCTGTCTCAGGCTATGGGCACATGCCTGCAGTGCCTGTGCAACACAGATGAGGGCAAGCTGTATGGGTCTGGGGCACAGAGTGCCCAGAGTCGGGTGTGGGCATGTATGTGGGTTTACAGATGTGCCAAGCTAACCAGGCAAGTGTGTGTGTGTGGTGTGATGTGGAGGGTTGAAAGGTTGACAGTGTATGACCGTGCATGCACACACACATACACACAGACACACACAGTCTGGACACACATAGATTCTTAGAAACTAGGGTTAAAAGGGATCTTTCCAATCAGCTGGATCCAAAGCTGGAATTCCTTCTTTAGTTTCACTTGAGGTGGCCATCTGGCCTCCACTTAGATGACTCCATAACAGAGAATTCACCAGCTCCCATGCAACCCTTCCTGACTTTACATACCTGCAGCAACTGTGCAGAGTGGCCAACTTCTCCCTATAAGCACATCCCTCCCTACCTCCCTCTATCTAGCTCCTGCTAGGAGTGAGGGCATCGGTACAGTAGGGGTTAACATCTGAGCAGCTGGTGGAGCTTCCTGAGTCTTGGGTGGCAGGGAGGGGCAATCAGGCGAGCTGAGGGGGGAGGCACCGCTGTATCAGGAGGTGGTGGTATGAAGGGTGCAGCAGCTCTGGTCCTATGGCAAAGTTGCCCAGCCCAGAGCTCATGTTCTGCCTCTGACAACTGCTATGGAGAGAAGAGCGGGAGGATGAGGAGTGACAGGAGTGCCTTGGGGTAGCTCAGTAGGCTATGGAGTGTCAGTAAAGGGTCCTGGATGGGTCTGGCTAGATTTGTGGAGGATCCTGGGGTGGATCAAGGGTTGGGTGCAGTTTGGAGGCAGAGTTTTCCCTGAGGGCAAAGGAATGACAATACCCTGGTGGGTTCCTGCTATAGCAGCAAGAGTGCAGGGGAGAGGGGCTCAGTGAGTTCCGAATGTGCGTGCACCAGAGTGCTCTATGCTGCTGTGCATAAGGACTTTGGAGAGAAATTGACTGTGTTGTATGAGGACTGGCTCTGGGGTACGGTTGTGTGCACTGAGAGGGTGTTTCAGTATTCGTGCATGTGCACCAGGAAGAGGTGCAAGTGTGCCCTGAAAGGGTGCATGTGCGTGTCACAGGGAGTGCTGTTGGCTGGCTTGCATCGGAGCCAGGGTGTGGACATGTGTCACTGTGTGTGCACATGTGTGGCAGGTCAGAGCTGTATGCACATCAGGAAGCACTTGTGTGTGAGGTCTGGGGGTGTATAAGGATGCACATGTGAGACGTGGACGCAGGGGTGTTCCTGTGAGGTCTGGATGTGAACATCTGTGTGAGAACCAGGGTCATATACACGGAGGCTATGTGTGTGTGCATGTGTGAGGTCTGGGCTCACGGACTTGTGTGGGAGTATGGGTGTTGTAGGCATGTTTGAGCTCTTGCTGGTGTCTGTATATGTGTGGGAGGTGGTCTGTGCTATGCACAAGGAGGTGGCCAGCACACACAGACACTGGCACACCCAGGCTATCAACACTGACAGGCACACTGCTGCTCCTTGTGCACACACACCCATGTGCAGGTGTGTGTTCACTCTTGTCTGCAGACTTCCTAAATTTCTGAGTGTGTTTTTGTGCTAAGGGTAGGGATAGGAACAAAATATTTAGGATTACTCTGGAGAACTGAGGCTGCTGTCCAAACTTGTTGAGGGGCCCCCTCCCGCTGGTTTCCAGTGCCCACCTGGAATCCAAGAATTCCTTGATTTGCCAAGAGCTGCCTTGCAAGGAGCGACCACAGCTGGGTTCTGGCAGGACTGCGTCACAGAGTACAGCAGTGGAAATGGAGTTGAGATGTGACTCAAGTGCTCAAAGTGGAAATAAAAGTGATATTTTGCCCCATGAGGAGATGGATGTCATTAAGACTGGGTTTTGTGGGGGCAACTTGACAGAGAGCCCTTTCGTGAGCCTTCACAAGGAATTTCAGAGGAAAGGGAGCCCTGGCGTGTGGCTGTGGCAGGAAAACCGAAAGTGGCAGACAAGGCCAGGGCTTGTCTAATCAATTTCAGACCTCTTCTTTCCTGAACCATCAGTGCTCTTAACCTTTTTTTAGGTCACATATTCCTTCAGGAATCTGATGAAAGTCTAAATCTACATTCCCCAGAAAAATGCATGAATCTACAAAACACTGCATGCGCTATCAGGAGCTCACAGGACACCAGGAAGTCTGTGTCTGGGCCTCAGGTTAAGGATGCTCATGTCACAGCAAAGGGGACGAGATAGCCTGGCTCCACACCTCTGATGTCTGTGTAGAAAGGCCAGGGCACTTCACCAAGGAGGCCTGGGGAGCCTGCTATGCACTACAGTTCTAGTCTAAGCTGGAGGACAGGGGCACAGACTCTGTACCTTACCACTCAGAGCCCTGCGACATTGGGCAGGCTATGATGCCTCTTTCCCCCAACCTGTGATCTGGAGTAAAGGTGGGCTGTGAGGATTCAGTGAGGTAGTGCATATGGAGACAGCCTCGGGCCTGTCGCAGGGTGGGCCTCTCACACGGCCGCTAGGGTGATGGTTGTCCTCCAAGGCTTGCAAGGCTGAAGGAGGATGGAGGCCTCCTTGATATTTACCTTTTGCCTGGAGTTTGCCCAGTGTAGGGAGGGGGGTGACCAAGACTTGACTCCCCAGGGCTAGCAGGGATGAAAGGATTCCTCTGTGAAGAAGAAAGAAAGATCCCTGCAGCGCCCATTCTTCAGTTGAGGACCCATGGTCCCTGCCAGGTGGGACATTGCAGTCACCACCCAAAAGCATAACCCCCCTCATGCCAGAACCCACTTCAGTTATTAGCAGAAGAGACAGCTGGTTGGCCCTAAAAGGAAACAGGGGTGCTTTCCAAGGGCATCCTGGCAGGTCTGTCTGGGTAGGCCTTCCAGGAGTACAGGGTGGGGCTGGCTCTGGTTGTGGAGGAGCTGCTCCTCTCCGGCCCTGGGGACAGCCAGCGGGGAGGCTGTGGCTGGAGTCAGGGCCCTGGGCAGGGGCTTCTAGAGCCACTCAGTGCTATTGGGCTGAAGGTTCTCCATATGGATTCAGATGAGGCAAAAACTTGATTCAAGGTCTCCTAGAAGGTTGGGGTGGGGCTGTCTCTTGGGCCCCAGATCTGAGCTCTCTCCCTTCTCCTCTGACCCCAGTCCTCTTCTCTCCCAGGAATGAGGTAAATGAAAGTCCAGACCCCAGTGGCCCGGAAGCTTGTGGGAAGCAGTGACATTAGCCGCAGAGATCAGGGTGGGCTGGGGTGGCCAGGCCAGGGCTCCTAGCAGTCCCAGTTTTCTCTGAAGACCAGAGTCTCTGAGAAAGGCAGGAATGTTAGTAGTGGTGGGGGGCCAAGGGTATGGAAGGAAGCAGGCCCTGGAAAGCTGGTTTGAGGATGTGGAGAAGATTTTCTAGCGCTTGGCATTGATCCCACCCCCAGGAGAGGTTAGAAAGGCAGAGAATTGCCTTGCAGCCTGTGTAATCACTGGGCTGTACAGAAAGAGCCTCCAAAGGAGATTTTACTTGAGAGAGAGGGAGGGAGGGAGAGAGATTGGAGAGTTCAACCCACTCTTTTCTCTCTAGAAACAGGGATCTGAAATTGACTCAAGGCAGTGTTGGAGTGGGGGGAGGGGTTGCAGGGGCTGCACTTGGCTAGCAGGGTTGACAGGGAGCAGAGGCTGGCTCCCGAGTGTGGAGGCCCTTCCTCCCCCACCCAACGGCTTTGCATCACAAACCTGGTGGGGCTGGGCTGATCCATGGGTTCCGCTTGGGGCCTAGGTCCAGGGTGCTCAAGTCTTCCCTGGACCCCAAACTCTAACATCTGTAGAATGTGATTAGCAAACCTACCTTTTCCAGCAGAGCTGATAGGACATGGACAGTGTCATACTGGAGAGAGAGAGAGCACCTGGGCATTGATGCACCACCCAAAGGCCTGGTAGTGTGTTTATTCCACCTCTAATACCCTCTCCTATCCACAATGCTTTGGGGCGGCAAGGCACTTCTTCCTCCATGAGCTCATCTCTGAGGGAGGGGGCAGTGCTTACTCATCCGTCTTACACAGGGAGAAACTATGGCTCCAGGAGGTGGGGGGACCTGCTTAGGCATCCGTGTCCAGCTTTCCAGCACTCAGCATATGGAAGAAAGGTTGCAGAGAGGGACCACTCCTGACTGTGTCTGGGGAACATCCTCTCTTGCCCCCTAAGAAGGGAAGAAAGCAGTGGCCTGGCATGGGGGGAATTCTGAGCTGTTGCTGATTTTCCAGTCATGCTTGTGCCTCTAATTTATGGAACCACTCTGAGGGAATCACATGTCCTTTGTGCCTAACTTTACCATCTGTAAAATGGGAAGCATAATACCTCTGTAGATGCCTGAAATGCCCCACTAGGGTTGCCACCCTCTGTGGCCTCCCTCTCTGGAAGGCACATGTGGGAGATTGCAGACCCCCAGGACACCAGAATTGGAGGGATCATGCAGACTGCTCATATGGTCCTTGCCCTGGCTTCTGGGAACTAGCACCCAGAGAGAAGTGATTTGTCCAAGGCCACAGGGAGAGGCAGGGCCCAGGACAGGGGACCAAATGATGTACAGAGGCCAGAAGCCAAATGATGAAAAACTGGGTGGGAGAGGGAAGACCTTAAGGAGTGCGTGGTAGGGACAGAGAAGGGGACAGGCTCTCCTTCCTCTCCTCCAAGCCATCAGAGCGGCAGGCACGCACATGTTCTGGTGCATGCTGCAGCCCTCCACCCCCACACCGCCGCCCCCACACAGGCTGAGACACACTGACACTCCACTGAGCCTCCCTCCCTCCCAACACCCCTCCATAAGCGCACGGTGACACTGCTGCCAGCACCCCCTGCAGTCTGGGGCTGCGGCCCTCTTTGCAGAGTGAGGGCAGAGCCTTGGGATGCAATGCCTACATCCTGCTGCTGATGTGTTCACACACACACACATCCATCCTCGCAGAAGCTCAGAGCAGCACACATGTGTGCATGAACACACACACACTAGCTCTGACATGGCGCAGAACATGGGTCCACCTCCCAGGGCAGGGGTAGCAAGACGATTCTGGCTGGGCTCTCTTTTGCTCTCTATCTCTATCCCTCTGTCTCTCTCTGCACTTCTCTGTCTCTCTGGTCTTGCTCGATCTTTCTCTCATGCCCCATTGCTACAGTTCCCCCTCTCCTGCAAGCAAGCTGCCTGGTGCAGCCCCCCCTGCTGAGACCCAGCCCCAGCACCCCAGGTCCTCCTGTGCACAGCTGCCCGCTACCGTGTCAGGTGGGACTCTAAAGTCAGTGAGACTTTCTGTGCTGGAGAATGCTGAGGGCCTTGGTGTCTTGGAGTCACATAAAAGGGGAGGATACTTCTGTGATCTTGCAGCCATTCACTGTTGAATTTATTTCCTGAGCACATTCTCTGTTCCCAGCCCTGGGCTGAGCTCGGCACGTGCCACATGCAAGACTTATATATTCTCTGCCCTCACAAGGTTCCCAGTCTGGTGAAAAGCCAGCATTAATTAAACCACTTCAGAAATTATTATTTAAATGCAACTGGATAAGGGCTATGGCCATAATCATGGAGCTATGAGCTGCAAGGAGACCTCATCTAGTTGGGGTGAGGAAGGATTTCCTGAGGAGGTGAATTCAGGAACTGGAGGCTGAATAAGGATTAACCAGAGGGGAGAGGGTGAGAGTGGAAACAGCTCGGACAATGGCTCTGAGCTATGTGTGAGTGGAGCGTGTCAGTCCCACTCTTCTCTGGCCTGCTCAGCCATCCTCAACTTTCAGATACTGGGTCTTAGAAAGAGAGTTAAAAGTGTGTAGAGTGTCTGGAAGAGGAGGGCCAGGCAGGGTGGTGAAGGTCTGGAAGCCAAATCAAGTGACAGAGTACTGAGGAACTGGGGGACACTATCCGGGAGAAGAGGGCCCTCGGGTCTGTGTCCTCTCCCCCCCAGCCCCCCGGGGTTTGCAAGTTTGTCCCAGACTGAGAGGCCCCAGGAAGCAAAGCCGCTGAATGTGTAGAGTGAGGGAGGTGGCTTTTAGCTCAACATAAGGAGGGATTTTGTTTTCTTCTTTTTTAAACTATTGATCATGGAAGGAGTCACACAGAGGAACTTTTTAAGGGTCAGAATCGCCCTCCATCCCACAGATGGTCGCGGCCTCAGGAGACGCTGCTCTGCTAGCAGGCCTGTGCAAATTCACACCCCTCATCTGGCCATTTCTCTCTCGTGCTCTTCTAGGGAGATGCTTTGCAGTAAGAAGGAAGTGGGAGATGGTTTAGAGCCAAGGTACACTCAGTTCCTTTTGGAATATCAGAGTAAGGAGTGCTCCACTGTTTTATAGATAGGGAACTAAGGCCCAGAGAGGGCAAGGGACTTGCCCATGGTCACAGGCAGTGATGCATGAGAGTTGAGCACTCCAGCCCTTTTTCACTCCAGTGACTGGCTGTCTTACGCCTCAGGGCCTTTTTCTCTAACACTGGGACCTCTGAAAGCCTTTGCAGTGTGCACTGTGGACAGGTCAGGTCAGGAGGCTATCAGAGGCTAGAGAGAAAGTAACCCCTCAGTATCTCCCCTGCTCTGCTGTGCCCTGGCCCTGCCTCTAGGCACTGTGAATATTTTTCTATATTTCTTTTTGTAACCCATTCAAGAAAACCCATGCACAGCCAAATCAAGGAATATGTTGGAACTTCTGTTGGTTCAATGTTCTCTGCAGCAAATAGAATCTTCTGGTTCCCAGGCCTTCTGTGTCCCCCATGAAACTTCTGCTGGGTTGGCGTTTGGGGGGTGGGGCAGTGTGGGACAGCTTGAAGACACTGCGTCCCTGCAGCATCTTTGGAGTCTGGGAGTGGGCGGCTGCAGCGCAGCAGGCAGGGGGAGGGGAGAGGTGTGGTTTCAGTTAGATGTCCTAGGATTTTCTAGCTGTGGAATGCTGTGGTTTCTGCTCACGGAGCTCCTTCAAGGAGCCAACAAGAAGCAGGGGGTGGAGGAAGAAGTGGATCCTAAGCACTCAGTCTCCTCTGGACTATTTGCCATTTGAGGACTTACCTGGCTGGGTTTTGTTTGTTTATTATTAAGAGAGGACACTACTGCTTACATGGGAGATAAAGAAAAAGAAAAATGAGCGAGGACTTGAAAATCCTTTATCAGTAGTTGATTTCACAGATGGGTATGCTGAGGCCACGAAGGGTAAAGGGACTTGCTGAAGATATCTGGAGGTGGGTGTTGCAGAAACACCTCATGTAGGGTTATCTTTTTGTTTCTTAATGAATCTGACTCCAGCCTTTTAATTGTTTTGGGAATTAAGAACCCTCAGAGAAGCTCGTGTAAGCTGTGGGCAGTCTCCACCACCAAGATGCACACTTACTCCAACACAAAGAATGCTGTATTTCCTTCCCTACATATATGCCCCCCTGCCCTAAAGCCCAACTATGGACCCCAAGTTAGAGCCCCTTCTGATCTTAGAGTATCTGGCTTTGGAAAATCAATGGACTATCAGTCAATAGTCCTGGGTTCAAGGTTTTGGCCTCAGTTTCTTCACCTACGGTATGGGAAGGGGCAGACTTCAGTAAGATATTATGGGGTATTCCAGCTTCTGATGCAGCCACATGTGGCCCAGTCTCCAGCTCCACAGGTAGTGCTGTTCCTTTGGCCAAGCCCAGATCTCACCTTTTGCTCTGGTCTAACCTGCTGTGTTCTGGGTGAGCTGATCATCTGGCCTGGGCAAAAAGTTATTGACCACCAAGAGGTTTTGGATGCTAATCTTCTCACAGGTTACAAATCTGTCTGCGTTTGACCAAGAATTTTATAGGTCTATCTGCATTTGACCAAGAACTTTCTGAAGTCACCCCCAGCTTATCTCTGAGAGGTAGAATGCCGCAGTATCTTAACTGACAGTGGGCTCTTTGGGGGAAAAGACTGGGCTTTGATTATGAGGTGCCTGTCATGTAGCATCCAAGAAAGATAATGAGTAGCTAAAAATATGGAACTAGATTCTGAAGACAAGAGGGGGATATGGATGGAGATTTCAATCTTGGGCGCTGGTCAGTGGCGACAAGAGCTCCATTGTGAAGCTGATGAAGGATGTGGATCCTTTTCCCAGAATAATTCACAGACACAGAATCATGTTTGTAAAATTTTAAGTGGTTTCATGAATGCCTAGAGGCTCCCCAGAGGTCACAGTTGATGGCCCCTGGTGGAGGAACTGGAGGAGAAGCGATAAGAGTATGGTTGGGGAGTACACAGGGAGCAGCAGTGTTGATGGAGCTGCGAAGGTGCCATCAGTGACCCAGCAATTAAAGGGTGAGTGAGCCCAAGTGCAGCAGTCAGTGGGGCCACGTGCCATTTGGGCTGGGGCAGGCTAGGCAGATTAGGACCAAGGGGGGCTGCAAGAGGTCGTGGAGGGTGGGGTAGGCATTGGGTGGGCGAACCTGGCACAGGCCTTTCTTCTTTGGGTTGCCGGGGGTGGCAGCCAGATTGTGGTGGGTTCATGGAGTGTGGGAGGTGGGAAGAGGAGGCGGCGGATGTCGGACATTTGTTCTGGAAGTTTGGCAGCAAAGAGGAAGGGATGAAAGATGCATCGCAGGCTACTGGGTCGAGAGAAAGGTTCTCATTGTTTTGTCTTATTTGGGGGAGGCTGTTTAATTTTCCAGAATGAGGGAGACCCAGGTGTGTTTGAGGAAGCAGCAATGAAGAGAAGACCCTAAAAACTGTAAGGAGCCCAGATAATCAGACCCCTGGAGTCCCAAGTAGAGGAGAGTTTGGTGAGAATGGTGTCCCCAAGTAGCTCAATGGATAAACAGTGCTCCTGTCTGCTGAGACCCAAAGGCGTGACCTGGGCTATGAGCGTCTTGGGGTGGGGCTGGAGAGGTTTCCTTTAAAGGGAGTTGGCAGCAACCGGGAACCAAGACTGCTCACAAATGGTCCCTGGAGAGAGCAGAGCTGGGGCTTCACATTCCTACCTGTCAAGTGGGGAAATCGAGGCCAAAAAGAGCTGGCAGCCAAGCTGGGTGAGGACTCAGGTCTTCTGGTTCCCCCTCTAGTGCTCCTGGGTCTACACTTGACCACCATGTCAACATTCCAGGATGTTCGAGGCCAGAGAGGGTGGTAGTCCCCATGGGCTGCCAGCTATGCCTGGGACTTCAGAAAGCCAGGCAGCCAGAAAGCAATTTCCCAGCGTGAATCTTGCTTTTCACAGCCCATTAGCATGTTCCCACATTCTGAGCCACGCTGGACCCACTGTGGCTGTGCCCTCTCTGTCTGTCTGCAGGCAGAGTGCTGGGCGGGGCGCCTGCGTGCTCACACTCCTGCCCACACACCAGTGGGGCAGGTTGCTGGGCCCCGGGAACTGCCCCTTCCCCTCCACCCCGTGGCCCCTCACATCCCTCCCTGGCTTGCTTCTTCCTCTAGCTTGGCAAACAGGGTCCATTTTGTTTTTGAGGATGCCAGCTATTCTCATCTCTCTGTGGACAATGATGTCTATACAAGGCATTGTTTCTTGAGCATTTACTATACCCCAGGGACTCTGCCAAACAGATTGCCTGCCTTATTACCTCAGTGAATCCTTGAAACAACTGCACAGGATGGACACTATTATTATTGTCCACATTTTACAAGGGAAGAAACAGGCTTACTGAGCTGAAGTAACTTGCTCATAAGTAGCTGAACCACAATGAACTGGTTGGTCTGATTCAAGAGTGCCTGCTGTCATTTGCATAGACTTGCACTTTCCAGCATGGTACTCACTAGCCATACATAACTATTTAAATGAAATAAAACTGAGAGTGCGGTTCTCAGTCCTGTTAACTACATTTCAAGTGCTCTGGAGCTGTATGTGGCTAGCGGCTGCCACATTGGACAACTCAGACTATTTCCATCATCACAGAAAATTCTACTGGACAGTGCTGGTATAAAACATTAAAGCTGGAAAGGCCACTGTGTTATTTAGCCTCATCCGTATCCCAGCTTTCATGTTGCAGACGAAGAAACTGAGGCCCAACTTGGGGCTAGATCCTGCCCAAGACCTCCTAGCAGGGCTGAGACCTGAGATTCCAGTGTCTGTCTGTCTCTCGCACACATCTTCTCTGCCTACACTCTGTGACCATTTCCTGTGGATACGTACTTCATACCCAGGGTGACGCATGTGTGCCTTATCACACCAAGGATCTCATAGGATCACATGCTCAGGGGCTAGACCAGGTGGCCGATATGCACCTATGGCTAGACGCCCACCCCTTGCACCCAGACCCCCCTACCCGGAATCCAGGAACACTCCTCACCCCTTTGCACCCAGAAACATTCCCCACCTTCCACCTCTCCCCCTTTGCACCCAGGAGCACTTTCATGGGCACTCCCAGGACCACCTATGGGCACCTCCCACACACACAGGGCCCTCACAACCAGGCCTCATTCCTTCCTCTCAGGTCCCCTTAACATCCCCCTCCTCCTGCTCTCCTCCTTGCCTCTCCTGCCCTGTCTTGTCCCCAAGATCCTGCCCTCCCAGCCACCTGCTGGCCAGCTGCTCACCTATGGGAGGAGTGGGCTGATGGACTGTGGCCACTCACTGGCAAGGGACCAGAAAACAGGAACATGCCTTTTTTAAACTAAAGCTTTTTAAAAGGAAGTTAGGGCTGCCGATTCACTGCCCTCACTCTCATTTCAGCTAGGACTCTCCTCTGATCTTCCACCACCATGGCAGGCAGGGATAAGCCTCATGCATGGAGACCTGAGGCTGTGTAGGTGGGAAGAGGGGCTCCCCAGCCAGGGCCCTTTCCTTGCCCCTTCCGTCCCAATTTCTATCCCCCTCAACACATCCCGTGTACTTGGCCCTGTACCAAGTGCTTTGCACCAGTTACCTCACCTAATCCCCCCACAAACCCAGCAGGTAGATGCTATTATTGCCCTCTATGGGAAGAAACAGAGAGGAGACGTGCCAAGTTCAATGTCACACGGTTAGCGGTGAGTTAGGATTGGACTACAGGTTTTTGTGACCCCAAAGCCTCTGCTCTTGAGAACCACTCTTCTGTCTTTGGTAGAGTCAAAAGAGAAGTGCAGATGACCTGGATTCGCTCCACAGCATCACCAGAAATATGCTTGCTCACATGAGGCCCTGCTTTCCCGATCTGTTCAATGGGGAAATCATAATTTCAACTTTGCGGGGTTGCTGTGGGGTCAGGAAGGAGGCAGTGGTGAATGTGCACTTGAATAGAGGATGCCTTCTGGGCTTGTGAGGGGCTGTGGCCTCTGGATCGGTGGCTCCAACTGGTTTTGAGAAAGTCTTTCCTCTGAGCACCTGATAAAAGCACAGGATGTTCTTCAGGGGGTTCATGGCCCCTACACTGCCCCACCCTTGGCATGGACCCTCTGGTTTTACAAAAAAGCTTGATGCTGCTCTGAGAAAGAAGTCCAGCAAGTGGCTTTTTTTGTTTTATGGCTTTGGCTCTCATGTCCCCAGTTACTTGGGCCAGAACCCAGGTTCATGGGGCCTCTCGTGCCTCCCAGCACAGAGTCCATGTGCAGCCCCATCGGTGCTGACTTCCAAGGGAGGCTATTAGCAGGACTTCCCCAGAAGGTGGGAGGGGAGGCCAGCTGGCTGGGAAAGAATCACCTGGAAAGAGTTAAATGAAATTAGATTCCCTGGGCCCTACCCAGAGGTTCCGATTTAGTAGGTCTGGCTAGGGCTTTGCAGTCTGTACGTTCAAAAAAATTCCCCAGGGGATTCTGACGCAGCCAGCTTGAGAACCACTGATCTAAGGTCTTTACCTAGAATGGAGTTTTATTTCTCAAATGGAACGAAATTTTATTTCACTCTTTCCTTCCCTCTGTCCATCTATCCTGCCATCCCTCTGTCCCTTCATCCACTCATCCACCCAACAAATATTAACTGAACTCCAGCTCTGGACCTAGCACGCTACATACTGGCGAGCAAGACAAGACCCAGCTTCTGCACTCTGTGGGGTACCGCCTTCGTCCTTCCCTGCCTACCCCTCCCTGGAGTTCTCCTAACCTTTCCTGGATGGGGCCACTCAAAGTATTTTCTCCAATCATAGAAGGGTACAGGCGAAACTCACTAAATGCAGAATGCAAATGTCTTCATACAATAACTAAGAAAATGCCGTGAAGGGTATGTTAAACAGTTTGATGAAAACATTTCGGATTGTATGTGAAACCAGCACATTGTACCCCTTGATTGCACTAATGTATGCAGCTATGATTTAATTAAAAAAAAAAAAAAGTGTTTTCTCCTATAGGGCTTTAGAGAATCATGCCTCCAGCTGGGCCGGAACTAAAGGTCTTTGGGTCCCTCCTCCTGCCCGAAAAATCAGTTGTCCCCTACCTTTCTCAGATGCTTATTCCACTACAAACATACCTGACTCATTTCAGTTCCTCTCACTTTTGCTTACATCTACCTCCTGTTCCTGCCAGTAAAACTTACGGTGCCCCTCTTGGTACCAGATATTGGGAGCCCAGGTCCTGGGGGCATAGAAAAGAAGGTAAAAGTCCTGGCTCCCAGCAACTCACTGGCAGGGTGGAAGAGACAAACCACCAACCTGGGCTAGATGTGGAGGTGTGGGATTGTGATATCACGATGTAATAAGAAATATGTATTTCCGGCCCTGGTGCAGCTACTCACACCTGTAATCCTAGCACTCTGGGAGTCCAAGGCAGGTAGATCTCCTGAGCTCAGGAGTTTAAGACCCGCCTGAGCAAGAGCCAGACCTAACTCTACTAAAAATAGAAAAACTAGCCAGGCATTGTACCGAGTGCCTATAAAAGTTCCAGCTACTTGGGAGGCTGAGGAAAAGAATCACTTGAGCCCAAGAGTTTAAGGTTGCTGTGAGCTGTGACACCATGGCACTCTACCCAGGACACAGAGTGAGACTTTGTCTCCAAAAAAAAAACCAAAAAACAAAAACAAGAAAGAAAAGAAAAGAAAAAGAAAGAAATATGTATTTGGCTTTCATTCCTGGTGTTTGGCACAGAGCTCCTAAAAACCCTTATAATTTCCTAAGTGATACAGATGCTAATAGCATCTTTTGTTCTGCTATTTGGTCTTTGAATTCAGTTCCCTTGGAATATTTATTTGTTCAAATGAGGCAACTTTTGGTGGTCTCCTATATGGGTGCAGGTGACCAGAAAGCCTGTGATCAGGAGCTTAACATTTTCAGCCTTACCCCCCATCCTCCAGGAGCGTTGAAGGCTTGAGAGTTGAATTGGCAACTGATTTTGCCTACAAGATGAAGCCTCCATAAAGACCCCAAAGTATAGAGCTTGGAGAATTTCCAGGTTGGTGAACATACCCCAGACTGGGAGGGTGGTGTACCCCAACCCCAACAGGGACAAAAGTTGTGTCCAGGACTCTTCCTGTCTTTGCTCAATGCATCTATTCATCTGGTTGTTAATGTAAGTGTTTTTTTGAGTTCCATAAGCCATTATATTTTTAAAATTTTATTTATTTATTTATTTTTTTAGAGATAGAGTCTCAACTTTGTCACCCTCAGTAGAGTGCCGTGGCATCACAGCTTACAGCAACCTTCAGCTCTTGGGCTTAGCCGATTTTCTTGCCTCAGCCTCCCGAGTAGCTGGGACTATAGGTACCCGCCACAACACCCGGCTATTTTTGTTGTTGTTGCAGTTTGTCTGGGGCTGGGTTTGAACGCGCCACCCTCGGTATATGGGGCCAGCGTCCTACTCACTGAGCCACAGACACCACCCTCCATAAGCCATCACAGAAAACTGAAACTGAGGAGGGAGTTGTGGGAACCCCCAATTACTAGACAAGTTGGACAGAATTGTGGATAACCTGGGAACCCACTACTTGTGATTGGCACCTGAAGTAGGGGGCAGTCTTGTGAGACAGCTCTCAGCCTGTGAGGTCTGCACTAACTCTAGGTGGTGTCTTAATTGAATTATACAACATTCAATTGGTGTCCAAAGAGTCAGAAACCTGGTTGGCGTGAAAAAAATCTCCTCATAGTTGATGATCAGAAGCGCTGTGAGAATGATGAAAGAAAAGTGAATTTTTCCTATGCAGGGGTACTCCGGGAGCACAGAGGGGTGGCTGCATGGCGGGGGAGGTGTCACAGGGGAGGTGACTGGAATCTCGCTGTTTCCTTCCTGTGAAAAACAGAGAGGGTGTACCCCAGGGAGTATCCATTGCTGAACAAGGCCTTCTGTTGCCCGGGAATTCGGGCCCTCTCCAGCTTTCCTACAAGGTCATATTTCTTGGTCTTTGGTCCCCAAGCTGGCTGTCTCTTCCTCATCTTTCTTCACAGACGTGAAGCCAGTGATACCATGCTCGGGGGTGTGTGCAGAGCAGGCATCTGTGCTAGGCTGCAGGCTCCTTGGTGCCTGCCAGCATCTTTCTTGCCTGTCAGCCTCATCTTTGTGGCTTGGACCTTCTCATAAGCTTAGGACAGGGGATCAAGTTTGTAGGATGTGATAGGTGAGGGCATGTCAAGAACCTGGGCATTGGTGGCCTGTGGCTCAGTGAGTAGGGCGCTGGCCCCATATACTGAAGGTGGTGGGTTCAAACCAGACCCCGGCCAAACTGCAACAACAACAACAACAACAACAACAACAACAAATAGCCGGGCACTGTGGCAGGCGCCTGTGGTCCCAGCTACTCGGGAGGCTGAGGCAAGAGAATTGCCTAAGCCCAAGAGCTGGAGGTTGCTGTGAGCTGTGATGCCACAGAACTCTACTGAGAGTGACAAAGTGAAACTCTATCTCTGAAAAAAAAAAAAAAAGAAAAGAACCTGAGCATAGCCTAGTGTCCCTGGGGGTGGGAGGCTCACTGGTGTGCAAATATCTGAGGTCTGGATATTGCTCTGCCTATAACTTGCTGCATGACCTTGAGCACTTCACGGGAGCTGCAGACTGGAGGAATCAGAATCTGCCTTTTCACAGGTGCCTGGGTGATTGGTATAGACATTGGAGTTTGAGAAGCCTGCCCAGGAGATTTCTTGCCATTAGTGCATGGTTAGGATGGCAATAGTGGTGATTATGGTCAGGGCCAGACCCCTTAGGAGCCTCTCTGTGATCTCCAAGCTTCTAATAATCCTCTTCTGGGTCTATCTGCTGGGTCTTATTGGCCCTGCTCCGTCCCTGAATTGGGCCACAGCAGCCTGTGAGTGCTCAAGGGGCTCAGGTGGAGGGCTCCCTGCTGGTGTGAAGCAGCATCTCCTAGACACTCATCCCTTAGGCCCTTCCTCACTTTCTTTGTCTTCTCTGTCCTAGGGGGGCCTTCTCGGTGGTGCGCAGGTGTGTCAAGGTGCTGGCCGGCCAAGAGTATGCTGCCAAGATCATCAACACCAAGAAGCTCTCGGCCAGAGGTAGGTGCCTTCCCTCTGCCCTGCCTGCCCCCTGGGAGTCTCCTTCCCATCGCCCTTCCCTCTACTGCTGAACTTAGACTCAGGCCTGGGTAATGCTGATGGCAGGGCTTATCTTCCTGAAGGTGTCATGAGGAGGAATTTCCCTTTTTCTTTCCCAGGAATCAAGGCTGGAGGCCACAGCCTCTCTAAGACAGGCCAAGCTCTTCACTCCCATAAGTGAAGGCTAAGGCACCAGATGGGACCTCCTTTCCCTGCTCTTGTGCGACCCCCTTTCGTCTCTCCCTTCCAGATCTTGCCATCCCCTCTGTCTGAATGCCCTCACATGGGTCCTTACACAAAGGGCTCTTTGTCAGCCTTCAGGTCTCAGCTCAAAGTCACACGCTTTAAAAGGTTTCCCTGACCCTGTGAATTTGATGGCCCTGTCCAATTTTCTTTCTCTCATCACTGTTTCTTTTGCGGCTTTCCCTCACCCAGACTCATCCTGTGTAATGGTTAGGTTACTTGTTTAACACCCATCTCCCTTTGGACTAAGCTTCAGAAGCCTGGGCTGCTCTTGGCCTAGCACCCAGGACAACGCCATTAAACTCTAGTAGGTGTGCAGGCTTCAACCACACCAGCCTGCTCTCTGGTTCCTAAATTGTTGGTCTAGGGTGTGACCTGGGTTTGGAAAAGACATACAGGTAGTGCTAATTTGGAGATGTTTGAGAACCACTGCTCTGGGATCTTTAGAAATGGCCCTAGACCAGCAGCGTCTGAGTCACGAGAGCTTGTTAGAAATGCAGTCTTGCCTGGCATGGTGGCTCACGACTATAATCCTAGCTCTCTGGGAGGCTGAGGCAGGTGGATTGCCTGAGCTCAGGAGTTGGAGATCAGTCTGAGTAAAAGCAAGACCCTGTCTCTTAAAAAAAAAAAAAGAAAGAAAGAAAAGCCAGGCACTGTAGTGGGCACTTGGAGTCCCAGCTATTTGGAGGCTAAGGCAAAAGGATCACTTGAACCTGAGAGTTTCAGGTTGCTGTGAGCTATGATGCCATAGTACTCTACTCAGGGAGACAGAGTGAGACTCTGTCTAAAAGAAAGAAAGGAAAGAAAGAAAAGAAAGGAAAGAAAGGAAGAAGAGAAATGCAATCTTGAGTCCTACCGAGACTTAAATACTCCAAATTTGCATTTTAATAAGATTCCTGGATGATTTATTTGGACATTAAAGTTTGGGAAGCCCTCCCAGGAGATGTGCTTCTTGTCATTAGAGTGTGCTTAGAGCAGTCATGGTGATCAATGTGTGGGAGGGGGATTATCTTCAAAGACCCCCCAAACCCCACCCCAAGTGAAACAGTGCACAAGCTTCCCTGCGCACTGCCTGGGGTAAAGGGAGTCAATTGGGTATAGGTATGGACCGTGCAGCCCGTGGCTTGTGTGGCATGGGGGATGTTATGTGAGAGCTTGGCAGAGTGTACAGGTATTGACACTGTGTCTGGGCCAGGGCCTGGCAGGTGTGGGTCCGTGGAGGTCTTGTGCAGTAGCTGTATAGGCCATTCAGGATGTTGCCCACAGGCCTCCCAGCAGACCCTGTTTTGAACTGAGTATTGCTGTCTTGCTGCTTTTCATCTCAGCTCAGTGTTGTTGGGAGCTGCGAGGAGAAGAGACTGAGGAGGCAGTTGGGGGGCAGGGTTATGGTCTCTGAAGGCTCAATGCCCTCCCATGGCACACTATCAGTGTGTAAAGGCCCAGAACCAGGGCAGTTGCCAGGACAGGCAGGAAGGCTGGCAGGGGCGCTGCCTCCTGCCCAAGGGCCTGGATGGATCCTGTTCTTGCTGTGTGACTAGTGGTAATCTGGTGACCTCTCTGCGCTTTGTGCCTTTAGTGACCAAGGAAGATGTCCCAATCCCTGAGATACAGCTGGACAGGACTGGCTTCATGACTTGGGGGTGATGGGCTGAGGTTGCCTCAAGGGGAGGTAAGGTCAGGAATTGAGTCCTCCCTGGATGCCGGGATCTCAGGCCAGGTCACCATACCCTCAGGGCACATCTACATGCACGTGCGAACTTGCACACACACGTACACACATACTTACACCCAGAAGAGACAGATGTGTATGGAAAAGTGGAAGGGCCATTTCTTCTGTCTTGGGAGGTGACCAAGCATGGAGTATAGTGCAGACCCTGGGACACGCTAGGCGGTAACCACCGAGCTCCCTTTCTTGAGTCTTTGACCTCCGGGAAGGAAGCTGACCCAGGCCTAGGTGAGTGGAGGGCTAGAGTGGGGAGGTTATCAGGGAACCTTCCAGAAAAATCTGCCAAGTGCCAGCTGCTTTTCTCCCCAGCAGGAGAGGAGGAGCAGAGCTTCTTTTAGCAGGAGTCTTTGTTTGCCACTCATCCTGCCTTGGGGGCGGGGTGGGGGGTTAATGCTGAATATTTGGCAACAAGCTCTAAATGTCTCCTGCTGGCACTCCTGGGTGACTTCCAGCAGCTCCCAGCAGGGGCTGTGCCCACCTGGGGCCTCTGTCCACCCCTCTCCAGGAGCAGTGGCTTCCCTTTTCCTGCTCTGCCAGCCTCTTCTATCAAGTGGTAACCAAACCTAGGAGATATTTGTCTATGTATTTTTAAATCAGTCTTTAAAAAAATGCTCATAATATAAATAATGTAAAGAATCCATAAAGAAATTAAATGAAAAGTTAAAATTTTGCCTGTCCCAATCCCTGCCAAATCCCCTTAGGAGCTTTATTAAAAATGCGGCTGCCCAAGTTCCACCCCTGAGGGTCGGATTCAGTAGGTGAGGCCCAAGTGCCTGCATGCTTAGAACCCTGTCAACAGTGACAATATCTACCTTTTTGCAGAATGAAGAGTACTCCTGTTGGTAAAGCACACCCACGATTTTGGACCAAACTTTCAGGAAAATGCCCCTTTAAAAAGTAGCTGGCTCTTAGCTGGCAGAGGCACATCTGGGAGGGCTAAGGCTTCCCTGTAAATGAAGACTGCACTGCCCTCTCACAGCTGCCCCTTTCCTCTCCCCAGGGAGCTAGTCCCTCCCTCCCACATCCAGGGCTGCAGGTAAGATGGCCTCACAGTGGCACGATGGGAGCTGCTGACACGTAGATAGGGGCCGGCATGGGGCTCCTGGTCCCCTCCATGTAGCCCTGCATGGCCATGGCCTGCCCTGCCAGCCCTCCACTGCCACCCTCCCCCCAGCTGCAGTGCTCAGTGGAGGCCGCTTTGGCCCAGTCAGTTTGCACCAGATCCTCCCGAACTGGAACCGCATGTGCACAGCAGGCCCAGGTGGGAGGGTGCGACAGCCACTGGGCTCCTCCCTCCCAAGCCATACAACCCATGTATAATACTCATTCTTATTTTTTCCCTCAAAAATTTGGACAAAAAGTGCATATTATATCTGGAAAAACAGAGTAATACAGAGGCCATCGCACTCCCACCAGCCAGGTTGTCTAGTGCCTCCTAGCCTTGTTCTTCTCGGGACGCACAAAAAGTTAACATTTTAGACCTAAGGCACATGTCTGATCCAGCCAGAGGTGACTGACTCGGGTGTTGTGACCTCCACAGGCACACTGTCCATTTCAGGCATGGAAGGGTCATGTGCTCAGTTCTCTAGGGGCCAGTCTGAGGGCACTGAGTGGGAAGCATGGCTCTTCCAGCCTGCACCTGAACCTCTGAGGGGACATGAGACACATGTTTCCATTTCTCCCATCCTCTTCCTGCCCCCAGTCTGGCACTCTTGGTCTTTGGGATTATTTCTCTAACCTCTCAGGATCTGCTGATGCCCTGTGCAGGAAGGGGCCATTTCCTGTTCCCAGCCTTGGGGTCTCTTTTCTCCCTTGGGTTCATGTGCCTCCTCTGGAATCCTGTGCCCACCTGCTTGCTGGAGCTCAGTCCCTTCTGGAGGCTGAGTCCTACAGTCTGCCTGGGCCCTGCGCTGTCTTGTAGGGACTCTCTGGTCCCAAGGACCTCACCTTGAGTGTCTACCCACCTCTGCCTGCTGAACCCTGGGCAGGGATGTGCCCTTAACCCCTACACCCTGGAGGTGACCTAATCATCAGAGAAGGGAGGGAGGGGAAAGTTTCCTAAGATGTCATTGTGGGCATTAGGGTAGCCCTCCCAAGTATCCAGGCAAGGGGCTAGAGGCTCCTGGCTTCCCTCAGACCTCTCACCACGTGCAACTCTGCCAAGCTGGATGGATTGATTCAGCAATTAATTAATTATTATGATGGGAACCAATATTGTATGGTAATTATGCACATGGATTGAAATTCCAGCTCTATTGCTTGTTTCCTGGGGGGCCTTGGACAAGCTGCTTAGCAGCTCTGTGCCAGGTCCTAGGGATGTGGCAGTGACCAACTGAGGTCTTGCTCTTGCTATGTCTGTTTTCTAGGGAGTGAGACTGAAAAGAACACTAAACACTTAAATCATCTGGGTAGCTTTTGGTGTGGGCAAGTGTTATAAAGAAAATAAGACAGCATAAGGGGGAAACGGTGAGGCAGAAGGGATGCTGTCAGAAAAAGCAGCCAGGGAAGCTCCCCGAGGAGGCGACGTTGTGCTGGGACTGGCCTGATGAGTAGGTAGCAGGCCCGAGAAGACCAGGGGAAGAGCCTTCCAGGAAGAGGGCACAGAAGGTGCAGAGGCCCAGAGGTGGGAAGGGGCTCCATGCGTCCGAGGCTAGAGAAGGGGCCAGTGTGGCTGGAGCTGCATGACTGAGATGAGGTGGGACCCAGTAAGGTCTTGCCGGCTGTAGTGAGGAGTCTGGATTGTTTTATAAGTACATTGGGAATTTGCTGGAGAGTTGGAAGCCAGGGAGAGATGAGATTTAATTTATATTTGAAAAAGAACTTCTCGGCTGTGTGGACAATTATGGAGAGTGGGAGCAGAGTCCCAGAATTGGGGGCTCTGAGTTTTAATAAGGCTCAGCCAACATGACTAGTGATTTTGATGGAAGGACTCCTCTTTTATCATCAGGCCTCAGTTTCCCCATTTGTGTAACAGAGCAAAGATACAGAGGTCAAAAGAAACATGCTTCCTACGTGTCATGAAGTTCTCTATATATGAGAAAATGGGAACAGTGCAAACAGGGTTATAGAAATATGTGTATACTGAATATGTTTATGTTCAGCAAATTAATATTTTCCCAGTAAAAGTTACAACACAGGGTAATTGTATCATGCACAAAATGATGAAAAGGTTTAGGCTGGGTACAGTGGCTCACTCCTGTAATCCTAGCACTTTGGAAGGCCAAGGTAGGTGGATACCCTGAGCTCAGGAGTTCAGAGACCAGCCTGAGTAAAAGCAAGACCTTGTCTCTACTGAAAATAGAAAACTAAGTGGGCATTGTGGCAGGCACCTGTAGTCTCAGCTTCTTTAGAGGCTGAGGCAAGAGGATCGCTCCAACCCAGGAGTTTGAGGTTGCTATGAGCTATAATGCCACAGCACTCTACCCAGGGCATCAGAGTGAGACTATGTCTCAAAAAAGAAAAAAAGAAAGAAAGAAAAGAAAAAGAAAAGATGAAAAGATTTATAAAAATAATCAGTTCCTAGCATTTTCGGCAGTGAGGTCTGGTAACCAGACATAAAGTGTGATCAATGTTTTCTCTTTTCAATCATGTCAGTTTACTCTGTTCCTGGGTGACGTCATAGTGAGCAAATGTGAAATTCTGGATTAAGGCCCCTGGTCCCAGGGATGAGTAGCCTAGGCCAGAAGACCCCTGTTTGCTCTGACAGGGCCGACCTTGACCTGCCTGAGTTCTGGTTCCCTGTGTGTGGATGAAATGGGGTAGGTAGGGCCCAGGGTGTGGAGTAGAGGGAGGGGGCAGCCTTTCCTACTGAGGCCCCAGCTGGCCAGGCCCCCTCCCAGGAGCCCAAAACCCTGGCCTGGAGGATTTGGGCAGGAGAAAAAGAATGTTCCCCCACCTAGCCCTACCTCCCCTTCCCTCGCTTGCAGCCCCAGTCTTCAGCTAGGGTGTTGAGCCTATGGAAACAGAATTGGACTTAATTGCTTTGCTTATGGAAAAGCCACCTTTCAGTATTGATCTTGGCTTCTGCAACCCTTGGAGGATAGCCAGTGATTAATAGTGGAGTGGGTACTTGGAGGCAAGGGCTGGGACTTTCTCCATCCCCATCACCCTCCCTGGAACTCCCCTGCTCTGAAAGGGCCCTTCAGATACCTGGCTTCTAGTTCTGGGTCGCCTCTTAGTGTCTGCATGGGTCACCTTCTATGGGCCTTGATTTTCCCATTGGGAAACTGGATGCAAGTGGAGGTGGAAGCTGTGACTGGCCATGTGAAGAAGAGTATATCCAAAGTCTGACTGCCTGGGTACGAAGCGTGGCTCCACCACTCACCGTGGCTGTGACTTTGGGCAGGTACTTAACCTCTCCAAACCTCTATTTCTTCCTCTGCAAAGCCAGAAAAATGATAGTACCTCCCTCAAAGGTTCATCGAGGAGGCTTAAAAGGCATGTAAAGCACCCTGCACAGTGCCTGGCACAGAGTAAATATTTTGCACTTGTTACTGGTTTCTTTTTTTACTGTTTGTTATTTTAAATTAAGGTATTAACTACAGAATTGTGAGGAAAGGGCAAAAAGGGGATGGAGGGAATGCAACCCCTGATGCCTTGGGTGGCTCAGGCTGCACTTTCCTCATCTATAAAATGGGGACAGTTTCCTCATCTGTAAAATGGGGACAGTGATGCTGCAGCCCAGGAGTGTTGGGCATACTGAGTGGGGTCATGGATCTGACTGTTCCCACCAGCCTGAGGGTTGGAGGCTACAGAAGGCAGATCCTGAGTAGGGCCTCTCTCCCAGGCACGGAGGGCCCCTACCCCGGCCCACCCAGGGGATTTGGATAGAAGTCCTGAAAGGCAGCTGAGTAGGCCCCAAGGCTGCCACACACAAGTTCTACCCTGCAGATTCTTCGGAGCATTCTGTGCTCTTAGTCCCAGAGTCCTCTAAAAGGGAAGTGGCTCCTGGGAATTAATTCAGGTCTTCTGGAGGGAATAGTCCCTCCTTAGAAAGGTGCATTCATTCAATCATTTGTTCTTTCATTTAGTTATTTCTTGAGCACCTCTTAAGTGCCAGGCATTCAGGTAGGTGACAGGGGTGCAACAGAGACCCAGTCCCTGCCCTCAAGGATCTAGATGTTCATGAGAAATCTGTCTAGGGGCCCTAAGTGCATAGAGGAGGGTGCCCTGCCCACCTGGCAGTCAGGGCAGGCCACCAGGGGCCAGTGGACATCTAAGCATCTCAGGATGGGGAGGAGTGAATGAGGGTCAGTGAACTGACAGGTGGGAGGTAGAAGGAATGTTCCAAGCTGACAGAACTGCATGTGCTATTGTTTTTCTCCCAAAGTGAGGGGAGAAAAGCCCTGCCAGCAGGGTGTGGCTGGGGGGTTGCAGCAGGAGCCTGACCTCGGGGGAGTTCTGGGCTGCGTGGGGCTTGGGCCTTACACAGGAAGGAGCTTGTGGGGGGGTGCCCTTCCTTTGAGAACCCTGGAAGGAGAGGGCGACAGACAGACCTAAGTCACTGCACTCAGGCCTCGCCCTCTTTCTGGTGCATGCCTCTGCCTTCTGGGAGAGCTCAGTGGCCCTGGCCGAAAGGAGAGCTTCTCCAGCTCCCACAGCTGCCCTGGGAGGGCAGAGGTAGTACCAGGCTGTGAGGAGGGTGAGATGGAGGGTGGTGGTTCCTCCCTCAGCGCGGACTCACCTGAACATCTCCATTTCAGACCATCAGAAGCTGGAGCGAGAAGCCCGCATCTGCCGCCTGCTGAAGCACCCCAACATCGGTGAGCCCTGGGGCCGGTGGGGGTGTGGTGGGACTGGGCCTGCTCTCTGCCCGTCCTGGCCTGTGGGCGTGTGGGGGTGGGGTGCAGAGCAGCTGCTCTCTTCTCCGGGATGGAGGCAGTGGAGATGGGAAAGGGGGCGTCTTTAATGGTTTCCACATTCCTCAGAGCCAGCCTGTTTCGGGGGAAGGTGAAGAAAGGGCCCTTCCTCCCATCCCACACTGCCGGCAGCCTCCTTCAGCAGCCTCCTTCGGAAAAGCTGTTTCAGGAAAACTCCTAAAGCTGTGGGATAGATGAAAATAGGCCGGCCAGGGCGGGGTGGG
Source organism: Perodicticus potto (assembly GCA_963574655.1). NCBI lineage: Eukaryota > Metazoa > Chordata > Mammalia > Primates > Lorisidae > Perodicticus > Perodicticus potto. The sequence goes on from CAUYRH010025983.1 coordinate 32,082, forward strand.
GGGGGAGGGGGAAGCTTGGCCTTGGCAGGTGTGGCCCACTCCCCAAACCCACCCGCATGTTGAGTCAGCTTGTGCCCACCTCCCTAGACCTGCCGCCCACCTGTCTCACAGGCAAGTTCCAACCTGGCCTGCCCCCAGCAGTGGACAGAGCATAGGCCGCAGAGAGGGGCTGGGACACAGTGGGCAGCAGCACCCACAGGGATGGGCCCTGAAGCAGCATCTTGCTGACCTCCTCTCCCTCCCTTGGGCAACTGGGGGGCCTTTTGGGGTCCAGAGTCATGCTGGGAGGAAGTGCGGCTTTTAGATCTAATTCTGTCAGGGACTGGCTGTGTGACGTTGGGCAGGCACAATACCCTCTCTGGGTCACTTTACCCTATCTTCACAAAGAGACACCTATCTGGACTGGAGCTTCTCCTTCTTTAATCACTCAGGCATCTGTGCAGAGGTAGGCTCTGACTCAGTGGTCTGAGGTTTTGCAGTTCTAACACTCTCTGAGGAGCTGCCAAGGCTGCTGATCCACAGACCACACTTGGAAGGGAAGGTCTAGGTGCTCTCTAAGGACCATTCTTCTGACAGCCACCATGCCTTCTCACTTGGGAGGGAAGCATCTCTCCCTGCCCAGGGCCCCAAGGGTTAAGTCTCCTGCCAGAGAGAAGCATCTCCATCTGCTATTTATACCCAGAAGGCACCTCCCCTTCCCTGCACAAACAGCAGCCAGAGCCTCCAGGGCCGGTATCAGAGAAGAGGCAGCAAGGCACTGGCAGGGAGGAAGCCTGGTCGAACCCAGTCCCTGACCTGCTAACGTCCGTCCTCTGCATGTGGCCTTGGTCAGTTTCTGCCAACCCTGGGCCTCCGGCTTCCCAACTGCATGTTGGAAGGCTTTGGGGTGATCTCTGATTATAAAATTCCACAGTTCTGTAAGACTCCGCTCCAGAGGAGGGAGGCAGGGAGTGCGTGTGTTGCTGCACAACCTTGGCTGTCTCAGGTCAACACTGCCTCCTTCTGCTTGTGCCTCCCTCGCCCTCTCATTCCCAGCTATAATGGGGAGCAGTACTTTATAGGCTCTGGAGCTGACGACTACAGCTCAAATTCTGGGTTTGCTGTTTAATTGCTGTGTGACCGTGTGCATGTTGCTTAACCACCCTGAAGACAAGTTTTATCTGGAAAATGGAAGTGATACTTAACCTCAGAGGATTGTGATGTTAAAATGGAGCAAATCATGATGACAGTCCCAAGGCAAATGTTTTATCATCATTAGGCTGCCCCCCTTTTTCTCAATCTACACCTTCCTATAGAACAGCAGTTCTCAATCTGTGGGTCGCAACCCACAGGGACCGTATTAAAGGGCCGTGGCATTAGGAAGGTTGAGAACCACTGCTATAGAACAATCTTTTACCTGAAGACATCCACCTGCCTGAGGCTCTATAAGACTATTGTTTCTATGAGCCATGAAGATTTTTTGTCATCACTGGAAGCATACATTACATGGTGTTAAGAGAATGGGTTTTGCAGTCAGACATACCAGGTTTCAATCTCAGCTCTGCTGTTTACTCGGTGTTTGAGCTTGGGCAGGCAATGACCTCTCTGAACCTCAGTATCCACTTCTGTGAAGTGGGGATGCAGTACCCACCTTTGAGGAGTGTTGGGAGGGTTTAAGGTGACAGTGCAAGTAAAGCATTCAGCACAAGGCCTACCGTGTGTGAAAGCTCACAAATGGTAGCTACCATCTTCATCACCTTCCTTCATTCAGTCACCCAATGTCAAGTGTATGATAGACCCACCAAGCGCTGGGGTGTGTGTCAGGCACTGAGAATGTGCGGGACAAATGAGGATGGGGTAGGGAGTGGGGAGGCTGACACACAGGGCACTGGAGAGCAAAGAGGAGCAATCAGCAGAGGGGAACTCTCAGAAGAGTCTTGAGCTATTGCCAGGGCTGAAAGTGTCCTTGGAGGGTGACCTTTCCTGAACTTCCAAGAATCTCAAGTCAGAGTACGTTGTTGTAATTGTCCCAAAGAAGTGCAAAGAGGTATAGCTGTGAGTACAGAACCTAAGAGGTGAGTCTATTCCTGGAGAAACTAGACTGAGTCCTCATCAGCTTGTTTGGTGAATCCAGACAAGATTATTGGTTGCTGCCTCTGTGTGGCCATAGCCCATCCCCAGGGACCCAGGTCAGGGAGGTCCCTGCCTCAGCTCAAGTCAGTCCAACTGTGCCATGCACAAAGCATTAACCTCCCAGATCATGCCTGGGGCAGGATAATACCCTGCTTTCTGAACCATCACCACTCACAGATGGGCAGATCCCAGAAAGCCACCCCAGGGTGCATGGGACTTGGGCTGTTATAGGGGTAACTTGAGAGTTTAGTAGATCTTTCAGGGTGGGGAAGGGAAGTGTGGTTGGTCAGTGATGAAGGTGACAATGTGTTCATTTATTGAGCTTTCCCTAGGGCTAAATGCTTTACAAGAATTGTCACATCAATTACCCACACCAGTGGTATTAGCAGTAGTGTTAGGAATGGAGGCTCAGAGAGGTTAGGGCATTCGCCCGTAGTTGCACGACTACTAAGAGGTGGATCTTGGAGGCAAACCCTGCAAGTCTGACTCCAGAGTCCAAGACTGTTCTCATTCTGTTTACCTTCTCAAGTGGACACCACAAATGTGGTGTCTGGGGCACACGCAGATAAGGAAACAAGCACTATTCTTCCACCTCTAAGAAAAAAAATTGTGACTGATAAAAATACCACGGGAATGTCAGAAATTCGCGAATCCAGAAACAAATGAAAACAAGGTTACAGATTTGTTTGCTCTATGAAAATATTTTAAGAAGTCAAAAGTGACAGCATAATTCAATGTGCATAGACGTGCCAATCACCCCACCAGAGGCAGGATTGTTACTGTAGCAGGTGGGCCTTGAATCTTGTCTTTCCTTTTGGGTGGAGTTGTTTGGGGGGGACGTAGGGGTGGGGGGGGAAGGGGGTGCTTGATGGATGGGAGGGGCATCTTTGTGTTTGAAAACAGTAGTGAAATAAATAGTCCTTGTCTCCTGGTGAGGAGGTGATTTGCCTCCCCTCAGGGACTAACGCTGATACCAGTACTGTGGCATAGGTGGTATACTGCCTAAGTTGGGGATCAAATCCAGCCCCTTATCTGGCTGCTCAGCGGGGCAGCCTTTTATAATCAGCACAAAGGCAACATCTGAGTGAGAGTCAGCTCTGGAGAAAACCTGCCTCAATTTTGGACATCTCCCTAAGTCCTGAGGAACTTCTCTACGGGGCCTGAGGCCTCTGGTAAGAGGCGGATCTGGGACCCCAGTCTTCTTGGGGATCCTTTCAAAGCCCTTTCTGAGATGAGCCTGGCTGCAGCTTGGCTTCTCAGAGCTTCTCAATGCAGGGGAGGGAAATTAAAGACCACTGTACTCCAGAATAGACAGAAAGTGTGTGCTCTCCAAGTGATCACTGGGAGGGAGACAGGAAGAGGGAAGGGCCTTTATTAAAAGTTTACCTTGAAGGCTGAGCATATTACTCACGCCTGTAATCCTAGCACCCTGAGAGGCTGAGGCTGGTAGATTGCTTGAGTTTAGGAGTTCGAGATCTGAGCAAGAGCAAGACCCCCGTCTCTAAAATTAGCTGGACATTGTTGTGGGCTCCTGTAGTACCACCTGCTTGGGAGGCTGAGGCAAGAGGATCACTTGATCCCAAGGGTTTGTGGTTGCTGTGAGCTATCATGCCACGGCACTCTACCCAGGATGACAGAGTGAGACTCAGTCTCAAAAAAATAAAATAACATAAAAATTAAAAAAAATTTTACCCTGGGCGGCACCTCTGGCTTAGTGAGTGGGGCGCCGGCCCCATATACCAAGGGTGATGGGTTCAAACCCAGCCCCGGCCAAACTGCAACAAAAAAATAGCCAGGCATTGTGGTGGGCGCCTATAGTCCTAGCTACTCGGGAGGCTGAGGCAAGAGAATCGCCTAAGCCCAGGGGCCGGAGGTTGCTGTGAGCTGTGATGCCACAGCACTCTACCAAGGGCGACAAAGTGAGACTCTGTCTCAAAAAAAAAAAAAAAAAAAAAAAAAAAATTTTTACCCTGATACACTAATGATGTAAGTTAATCGTAAATGAGGACACAAATACTTTTTAAAGCATCTCCTACAACCTCACCACCTAGAGCTAACATTTTATGATATATGCTTCCATATGTTATATAAGCACCTTCTCAAGTACTGTACACCTAAACACATCATCTTAGGTCAGCTTTCCTAGGAGCAGCGCCTGAGATAGGGATTTGGGTGCTGTTAGTAGCCAATACTCCTAGCAGCTGTCAATGCACAAACTTACCAAAGGGATTTGGGCAGGGCATAGATGTGGAATTGCCAGATTTTACACACAAAAAGTAAATTAAATACACATACACATTTTCAAAAATTAAGTCTGTATTTACTCTGAAATGCAGCAAAAAGTTAAAATAAATTAATGAGGCCAGGCGCAGTGGCTCATGCCTATAATCTTAGCACTCTGGGAGGCCAAGGCAGGTGAATTGCTTGAGCTCACGAGTTTGAAACCAGCCTGAGTAAAACCCCCATCTCTACTAAAAATAGAAAAACTGAGGCAAGAGGATCGCTTGAGCCCAGGAGCGATTGCTGTGAGCTATGACGCCTTGGCAGTCTACGCAGGGCAACAGCTTGAGACTCTGTCTTAAATAAAATAATATAAGTTAATGAACAAAGGAATGGTTAGCAATATAGGAAACCAAGTACAGAATAACATTAATGAAAATCTAGATTCTAGATAAGAAATTAAAACAGCAGTATTTATTTTATTTTATTTTTAGACAGAGTCTCACTATGTCTCCCTAGGTAGAGTGCTATGGCTTCACAGCTTACAGCAACCTCAAACTCTTGGGCTTAAGCAATTCTCTTGCCTCAGCCTCCCCAGAAGCTGGGACTACAGGTGCCCGCCACAATGCCTGGCTATTTTTTGGTGGCAGTTTTCATAGTTGTTCCGCAGGCCCAGGGCTGGGTTTGAACCCACCAGCCTCAGCGTATGTGGCCAGCGCCCTATTCACTGAGCTACAGGCGCTGAGCCAAAAGCAACAGTATATTATATGTGTTCTTAAGATTTTACTTTAAAATATATTTAAAATATCTTTCAGTTATTATTTATAAATGTGTATCATCATTTTAAAATGTTTTAAAATTTCATTTAAATTTGTGTCCCCTTCGTCTTCCATCTGTAGTCCTCATTCCCCTGCTCCTATAGGGCACCCATTCTGGAGTGTGTGACATCCCTATCTCAGTCCACTCTCCAAATTTTGCGAGAGCCAAATGAGAGTCATAAACAATTCAGTGGACTCACTACTGAGTCAGAAATACATGCACAAGGCAAAATTCAGATGGCATTAGCGTTCACAGTGACAAGCGCATCTCCCCCTATAACCCAGCTCCCTCACTTCTCCTCCCTAAAGGCACCCCCAATGCCTGCTTCTCTGTATTCTTGCAGAGAGACTTATGCCATATATAAACTTAGATACATCCTTTTTAAAAAGTACTACGCATACTGTTTTGCACTTGGCTTTTCCACCAAACAACATAATTTGGATACATAACTGCCGCATTATTCTAACAGCTGTGTCATTTTCAATTGTGCGGATAAATCATAATTCACTGAGCCAGCACCCCACTCCATGGACATTTTTAGGTTGTGGTGCAGGGAAGGATGTAAGCCTTGCTGGTAGCTGACAGGGTGCAGGCCCCCCAGAATCAGCCTCAAGCCCTCAGGCCCTTCATCTCAGTAGCTCAGGGGGTAATGCTGGGAGCTTTGCCTCCTTCTTGGTAAATGAGGTGTGAAGAGATGACAGCTTATCAGCATGACAGAACTCAGGGACCTTGTCACTCCTGCCTCCAGCCTCCACCCTCTGTTATCTTCTCAGACCTGGGAGCAGAGCAGGGATATTAGCTCAGGGCCAGCACTGAGTAAGCACCAACTGTGTGCCTCTTAGAACTCTCACAACAAACCTGCAAATCCAGGAGTTTCATTCTCATTGTCCAGACAAGGAAAGAGAAGCTCAAAAAGACCTAGTAAGTTACTCGAAGTCACACAGCTAGGATGTGGCAGAGATGGGGGCCACAAGCTCTTTCAATGACTCCAGACTGCCTAGCAACAAAACTGAGTGTTGGAGAGAGGAGGGCACCAAACTCTGACCAAGGCAGGCATCTTTAGCCTTTAATCTTAGGCCTCTTTCAGTAATGCCCACGGTCTGTGTGCACTTGATGTGTTGAGCTCTTACTTGTCTGGACAGTATGGCAGGTAGGGGCCTAAGCACAAATAGGCCACTTTCTACAGGTCGTTTTTTTTTTTTTTTTTTAACGTGGTTTTTGGCTGGGGCTGGGTTTGAACCCGCCACCTCTGGTATATGGGGCCAGTGCCCTACTCCTTTGAGCCATAGGCGCCGCCCCAGGCCACTTTCTAGTCACGCAGTATGGAGTATCTTGATACCCTCACCACCACCCCACCCCCCAGCCGACAGCAGCTTCTTTACAAGGGTTGCTATGGCAACCCTTGCAAGGGGGCTGTGAGGATGTCAAGTGAGATAGCATAATGCCTGGTATACAGTTTGTGTACCCTGAACCTCGTTTGTGCTCACTGCCCGGAAGACTGGAGTGTTGGCTCTAGGAGGGACGAGAGGGAGGGAGGTGTGGGGAGCAGCGTGTCCTGATGTAACCGACTGCCTTGGCCCTCCCACAGTCCGACTCCATGACAGCATCTCGGAAGAGGGACACCACTATCTGATCTTTGACCTGTGAGTTTGGCCCCACCCTAGGGTGTGCCGGGGATGTCAAGGGCAGCCGGAGCAGGGATGACCTCACTGGGCCCCTTGGCCTGAAGGGTCCCAGATGCCACTAGAATGGGCTGAATTCCTTCTTTGCATCCAGTTTCCCCAAATGTGGTAGGCCTGCCACCCAAGCAGTGCTAGTTGTTGGTTTTCCTGAAACGCCAACAAACACTTTTAGCTTTCATCCTGTATTTATTTTTGTTTCTCTTCTATTTGTGGCCAGTGATGCTGGTTTTCCATTTGCAGTGGTAACATAAAGTTTCTTTTGGGGATATGTTTAATTTTTTAAAGATAGTCGATTGGATGAAAAGCAGTAATGAAATGATAGGCCTCAGGGGTTCGTGGGATGGCAGTGAAAATTAGCCACGGGGCTGGTCTCATAGGTAAAACAGCCTTGCGATGTTGATAATGGGGAGGCTGTGGGCTTCCTAATGAACTCAGTGATGTGTTCTGAGTGTCCCCCACCTCTGGACTCCAGCCTGGGCCTAGTAGGGGAGGAGTGGGAAGGGCAGTCAGCAGAAGAGTGTAACAGGGTCACCCCAGATTCTCTGGGGCCCCTCCTTTTGTGACTGAGGTCCCGAGGTCCTTGGATCCCATCCTTAGCTTCTGCCTCTATGGTGATTTCATGACCGTCTCTCCAGGGTCACTGGCGGGGAGCTGTTTGAAGACATTGTGGCCCGGGAGTATTACAGCGAGGCAGATGCCAGGTGAGTGCCAGGTACTGCAGGCCATGGTGCCCGGGGATCAGGTACTGTCAGCCACTGTCAGCTCCCTAGGGGAGGCCTGTGTTGCACCGCTGTGACCCCTTCCTCTCTCTCTCCCTAGTCACTGTATCCAGCAGATCCTGGAGGCTGTGCTGCACTGCCACCAGATGGGGGTGGTGCACCGGGACCTGAAGGTGAGCAACCCACGTGGGTGTGGCTAACCCCGGGAGCCTGCCCACCCCAGGAGGCCCCGCCCTTCCGTGCTTCCTTCCTGCAGAGCAGAGCAGACTATTGCTGGCAAACTCCTGTAACGTCCACGAGTTAGGCTGGAAACAGGGTAGGTAGGAATGTTCCCCACTGTTCAGATGAGGAAACAGCTCAGAAAGGTAGAGCAGTTAGGTTTGGGCCCCTGATCTCTCATCTGCCACGTGCTTTGTGCCAGGCCAGGTGAGATGCAGTTAGACCACCAAGACTGGCAACGGAAGGGTGGGGAAGAAGGCAGGCAGGGACAGGCCACTTTCTCGCCACGCAGTGGAGTATCTTGACACCCCCTCCCCCCAGCAGCAGCTTCTTTACAATGGGGTTGCCATAGCAACCCTTGCAAGGGGGCTGTGAGGATGTCAAGTGAGATAGCCTACTGCCTGGTATTCAGACACATTGTTACTTTTGTTCCTGGGTCTCTGGCAGGCTGGGAGAAAAGGCAAACAGGACTCTGGACCTTTGGAGTCCTCCCTCTTCACATCTGAAGAAGGTGATGGACAGGATTCAGCAGGGGTGACGTCTAGTCTGTCACTAACTAGTTGCACGGTCCCACCCTGTCAACGCAGACCTAGTGGTTCTCCTCTGCTGGGCCTCAAGGCATCAGCAGCTGGTATCTCATCTGGTCCCTGTTTTGTAGTTGTTGTTTTTTTTGCAGTTTTTGGTGGGGGCTGGGTTTGAGCCCGCCACCTCCGGCATATGGGGCCAGCGACCTACTCCTTTGAGCCACAGGCACTGCCCTTGTCCCTGTTTTGTAGAGCAGGAAACTAAGGCCTGAAGAGTCCAAGGGATTTGCCCACGGGCATGCCATTCAGTTGTCCTGGCCTTCTGACCCCAGATCTAGTGACCCTGGGAGCCTGGTGTCAAAAAGCCATTCTATCCAGCTCCTGCTTCTCCACAGCCGCACCCAGGGTGACCCTACCAGGTATCCCACAGACTTTTGCTTTATGGCCTTCAGAAACAATGCATTTGCTTCCCGAAGGGTAGCCCCTTGACCCACTGGACAACACTCTTCCATCTCTCCTGCTGTAGGAGCTTTGCCCTGAGCCGCAGTTCTGCCATTTGGAACCACACGGAGATCAAGTCTCTAGATCGGAACAGCCCTAGAGAGACTTGGCAGTGTTGTCTCCTGCAGGCTGTACACGTCATTCCCACCATAATGTGGTTCCCAGGCCCTCCCCATCCTGGGTACCCTCCCTGGGCACCCTCTCCGACATGCTTCAACCAGTCCAGTTCCCTCTTTGGGGCACAGGGCTCTGAATGGAACCCCTGCTCACCTCTGACTGTCACGGGAGTCTGTGCTGTCTCAGCTGAGCCCCACATGAGTTCTCTGTGGCTCCGTCTAGACATATAGGCAGGTTTACACTCAAAGAGGTCTCTGGCCAGACCTCAAGGCGGCTTTCCCCGAGGGCCTGTTCCCATTATAGCTACAGCCCCTGAATGGGAGGAGGAAGGAGAAGAAGCAGCCCAAATTTAGGCCACTCTGGATACACTAATTAGTGACACATTCATCAAATCAGGGCAAGACAGCCACCTAGACCAGGACAGGTTGGGACTGCAGTCCCCAGAGGACAAAGGAGGCCTTAACGAGCCAGGCAGAAGGAGCTATACTTGGTCGGGTCCATCCTAGCTTTGGACAGTGAGAGGTGAGACATGGGACTCTTTGAAAGTCTCACTGGAGATGGAGGTCAGAGGAGGATGGGAAACTAAGAGTCCAGACATGCTGAGCCCCTCCTTAGCCAGAAATATGAATGCTAAGGCTGTCAAGTGCTTACTGTAGGCAACTGCGAAGTACTTTACAATGATTATCTCAATTAAACATGCACCACCCCATAAGGTGGGCATTTTCCTGAGAGGAAATTAAAGGTCGGAAAGTGAAATAATTTGCCAAAATTTCACAGCATAAAAGTGGTAGCGCTAGGATTAGAAGCCAGGACTATCTAAGTGCGGAGACCACACTCTTAGCATCCTTCTCTCCTGAGCCCCACAAGGGGCTGCATTCCCAACCTGGAGGAAGGCCAGCAGAAAGAGTAGGAAGTGGGGGGCTGGTGAAAGTCAGTAGCCTCGATGGCCTAGAGGCCAGATACAAGGCTTTCTGTAGGTTGGCTGCTGGTAAAGATGGAGTCAGACTTTGCCTTAATCCTGGCTCTATCATTTACAAGCTTTGTGATCTTGGTTAAGTCACTCAATTTCTGTAAGCCTCAGTTTCCTCATCTATAATTATATATTTAAAAGAATTTTTTTTTTTTTTTTTTTTGGTAGAAGACAAAATCTTGCTATGTTGCCCAGGCTGGCCTTGAACTCTTGGCTTCAAGTCCTGAGTCAGCCTCTCCAAATGCTAGGATTACGGGCATGAGCCTTCATGCCTAGCCTTCATCTTTATACTTATAACAATAACTTATTAAATGCTTGCTATGTGCCCCCCACCATCCTAGCTATTGCTGAACAGGCAGATAAGGAACTCACATTCCATAGGGCTGACAGACAATGGACAAGTGCACAGACAGACAAGGGAAACATTACAAATTACAATGAAACCTAGAAGAAAGAGCTAAGATAGAGGCTTCCTGAGGCCTCCTTCTCTATAGAGTAGTCATGGAGTACCTCTTTGAAGGGGTGATGTGAGAATGAGAGCCAGACAAAGAGAAGAAACCAGCCCTGAGGAGTTCATGGGGAGAGCAAATCAGGCAGGGAAGGTGAAGAGCAGAGGCCCTGAGGTAGGAACAAGTGGGGCTTGGTAGGAAGGCTGCTGTAAATAATGAGTATCATGACACCTACCCCAAAGGGTTGCTGAGACGATAAGTGAGACGATGCATATGGAACACATAGCCCAGGGGCTGGCACATGGTAGGGCGCAGTAGATAGTGCTGTTTCTTTCTTACTGCAATGGTGGCTATACCAGCACCACCCCTGCACCCACCCTCACCTCAGCCCCAGCTGAATGGTGGAGAAAGCATCCTTCTGTTGTCACAGATGGGAGCCCTCTCACAAAATAGCCCCCTCTCTGGAGACTGAAGCTCAGGATTCTGTGGCTGGGGCTGGAGGTGGGGTACGGGGCCTTGAAGTATCCAGCCATTCTTCCTATGAGCCCAGGCCCCGGCGGTGAGGTTCTAAATCTGTTGACTGTTGGCCCTTTCCTCCCCCTTCTCCCTCTTTTCTCTTCCTGGATAGCCGGAGAATCTGTTGCTGGCTTCCAAGCTCAAGGGCGCTGCGGTGAAGCTGGCGGACTTTGGCTTGGCCATAGAGGTGGAAGGAGAGCAGCAGGCATGGTTTGGTGAGTGGGGTGGGCTGGCAGGGGAGTTCACATATTGGCCTCTGGGAAAATTCTCCCTAAGCAGGGGTGGTTGGAGATGACTATGGGGCCAGCTAGGGCTCAGAGAGCAGACTCCCCTACCCCCCGAGCCAGTGGGTAGCACCCATCCTCTCTCCCTGGGGCCAGGCACAGAGGACACAGTTTTCACTAAAACCGTAGCATGGCTTCTTCATATGAACACACACCCGCACCGTTCTTGAGGGGCTTCCACGGGGTTCTCCCAACAGCCTGGGTGCTAGAGATTTTTATCCTGAGAGAAAACAGAGGCTTAGAAACTTGGAAAAGGTCAAGGAATTTTGAAAAACCAGGTCAGATGATCCAGCACATTTTGGGATTTTGACATAACTAAATCCCTTTCAGTTATCTGGGGCTACTTTGGAATGGGTGATATTGGTCAGTGGTTAAGAACCAGAGCCTTGGGTTCAAATTCTAATTCTGCTATTTATAAAGTATGTGACTTTGGGAAAGTCATTTCACCTGTCTGAGGCTTCATTTCCTCATCTGGTAAATGAGGATAATAATAGTGTGTTCCTCAGGAGCAGTGTGAGGATTAAATGAACCAGCACATAAAGGGCTCAGCCCAATGCTTAGCACTCATACGCAGTAACTAGTAACTATTCCTGTGATTACTTGTTAGAATACTTTGGGTGTTCATTATTTCAATTCATCCTCTCAACAACATCTGGAAGCATTTGAGATAGAAATCCCTATGACCTTTTTGACAGAGGAGGAAACAGAAGCCTAGAAGGCAAAGATTTAGGGGCAAAGCAAGAGCTAGCTTAGGCCTCCTAACGTTTCGTGACCAGCTCCTGAAAGGGAGTAGAGAGTGGGCAGGGTTTAGCTCTCAGCCCGGAGCTTATATAGCAAGTACATTTCACCTAAAGGAGCTCCATGATCTACTACTGTGGAGTGGGGAGTGGTGACAGGTGTGCTGTGTACTTATTGACCCTATCTAGAGAGTTTGCTGGCTTATCAGGCCAAGCTTATGCCCTTGGCCAACTGGGATTTTGTGATGCGAGTCCAAGTGCATCTACTGTGCAGGGGCTATTTTTCCCCAGGTCTAGGGCAACTCACATCCCCTCTTGCAGCAGAATCTTGCTCTAGGTTTCGTACATACTGATCTATGTGTGTGTGTGTCTGCCTGTCTGTGTGTCTGGGAGCAGGGTTTGCAGGGACACCTGGATACCTCTCCCCAGAAGTACTGCGAAAGGACCCGTATGGGAAGCCTGTGGACCTATGGGCCTGTGGTGAGTCCATCCAAAGCCCCTTTGTAACCCTGGCTGCCCTTGCCTCTGGGGGCTCCTTTTTCTCCTCTCTCCTTTCCCATGACTTTCCCCATCTTTCCCCACCTCCCCCCAGGCAGTTGAAAGTTCTCTGGCTCTCTCTCTAGGGGTCATCTTATATATCCTGCTGGTTGGGTACCCCCCATTCTGGGACGAGGACCAGCACCGCTTGTATCAGCAGATCAAAGCCGGTGCCTATGATGTGAGTTTTGCTCCTCCTTTCGGGCCCCAACATCCTCTGGCGCCCTTCCAGTGAGAGCCAATGCTCAGGGAGGCCAACGATTTGAGAACGGCTGCCTCCCATCTTCCTGGCCCACTCAGGTTCCCTGCCACTGTCTAGTACTGGACAGGGGAGCAAGGAGTATGATGGCCAGTCAATGACCACAGTGTGCCTGATGAGTGGGGACTCAAAGTGATGGGATGTATCCTCTGGGCCCCAGCAAGTAGAAGCAGCACCTAAGTGACAGGGAGAGTAGGGGAGGGGCAGGCCCCCAGCTAGCTTTTATGTCTTTTTCTCTTTAATATACATAATTTTTTTTTTGAGACGGAGTCTCACTACGTCACCCTCTGTAGAGTGATGTAGCGTCACAGTTCACAGCAACCTCTAATTCTTGGGTTTAAGTGATTCTCTTACCTCAGCCTCCCAAGGAGCTAAGACTACAGGCACCTGCCACAACACCCAGATTTTTGTTGTTGTACTTGTTGCAGTTGTCATTGTTGTTTAGCAGGCCTGGGTCAGATTCGAACCCGCTTGCCTTGGTGTATGTGGCTGGCGCCCTAACCACTGAGGCACCAAGCTCATATACATAGATATTAATAATAGCTAACACCTCCATAGCACGCTTCTGACTGTCTTATTAATCCTCACATCAATCTATGACATAATGGGAAACCCCATTTTACAGATAGGGAAACTGAGGTACAGGAGATGAAGTAACTTCCCATATCACAAAGCTAAGAAATGGTATAGCTGGGATTTGAACCTAGGCAGTGTGGCTCTAGTATCCATGCTTCTAGCCACCAAGCTATACTACTCTTCTACAAGACTGATGTCTATTAAATTGCGTCATATATTTTATGTATACATATACATATATATATATATTTTTTGAGACAGAGTGTCACTATGTCGTCCTTGGTAGAGTATCGTGGCATCACAGGTCACAGCAACCTCCAACTCTTGGGCTTACGCGAGTCTCTTGCCTCAGCCTCCCAAGTAGCTGGGACTACAGGTGCCCATCACAATGCCCAGCTATTTTTCTGTTCTTGTTATAGTCATGTTGTTTGGCAGGCCTGGGTTGGATTCAAACCTGCCAGCCCCGGTGCATGTGGCTGGCACCCTAGCCACTGAGTTACAGGCACTGAGCCTCGTATGTTTTATATTATATTTAATTCTCACAGCATCTCAAAGGATGGCTGGAGTGGTCATGTGTTTTGGCAGAGCCAAAACTTGAACCCAGGCCTTCTGATTCTGAAGTCTGGGCTATAACCACTGGCCTGCTGCTCTCTAGATAAGGCACAGCTTCAGAATGGCGGGGAGGTCTCCTTTCCCTCTGGCCATGTCCTGATTTGTCCAGGGTCAGGAGACAAATGCCCTGGCCCAGAAAGGTCTCTTCATTGAGGAGCCCCAGCTCCTCCTGGTTGTGGATGTCCAAGTGGATGGGCAGCAGGACCCCTGCCTGCTCCCCTGCCAGTCAGGGGCTGGGGGATCGCAGGGGTGGCCTGGGTCAGGCTGGGCAAACCTGGCCTCTCTGCCCCTTCCAGTTCCCATCGCCGGAATGGGACACCGTCACCCCGGAAGCCAAGGATCTGATCAATAAGATGCTGACCATCAACCCGTCCAAACGCATCACAGCTGCTGAGGCCCTTAAGCACCCCTGGATCTCGGTGAGCTTTCCCCAGCAGTGCCCCTGCCAGGAGCCCCTCTAGACCTCAGGGTCCAGGCCCTCAGAGTCTTGGCCTTGCCCCAGCCCCTCATGCCCAGCACAGGGTTGAGAGGGTTTAAACCAAGAGACTCTGACCCTGCTGTTATTCTCGGGGTAATATGGAAACAAGTGGTGTTCCAGGTTGACATCATGACTGGGGATGCTACTGGCATTGAATGTCTGGGGCCAGGTTGCCAATAACCCTGCAAGTCCCCTAGAACAAAGACTTGTCCTCCCCAAGATGGAATCACATTTCCATTAAGACACCCTGCTGAGGACTATCCTTGGGTAGGCCTGCCTTCTACTCACAGGCCTGTCCCCACCTTTCTCCAGCACCGCTCCACTGTGGCCTCCTGTATGCACAGACAGGAGACCGTGGACTGCCTGAAGAAGTTCAACGCCAGGAGAAAACTGAAGGTAACAGGTCTTCACCCTCCACACCTCCAGACTACTACTGGAAGTAGCTCCGTCTGGGTCTCCACGGAGGCTAGGAGACTCACTCAAAAGTTCTTTCCTTTGTAGATTCAACATGCGTTTATTGAATACCTACTGCATGCTGAAAGGTGGGCGGAGCTTCGGGAATGACCAGTGAAGGGGACCCCAGCCCCACGTGACTGAGTTCTTGGTCTAACAGAGGGGATAGACAAGTGCCCACGGTTCTGGGGAAGTGCTGAGCACTGTGCCTGCACAAGCCCCAAGACGGTGGGAGTGCACAGATCCTTCCATGCTAGGTCTGGAGCCAGTGGCACTTAAGCTGAGCTCTGATGGATAAGCACGCATTACCCAAGTAGAATCAGAATGAGACGATGTTCCAGACAGAATGACCAGCCTGTACAGAAGTCTGGAAGTATGAGCATGGCCCCTAGGGGGCCCACATGTGGTTCAGAGTGGCTGGGGAGAGCTTTCATGGGTGAGATCTGACTGGACAGACCACAGAGGGGCAGAGGCCTCAGCTTCTCAGCACTGAGGAGGAGCAGCTGAGATACTCAGAGAGCAATCAGGGCCCTAAGGAAGCCTCTGGGGGCCAGGTGGGCCCTGAGCTGTGGCCTCTTGAAGGTCCTTTGTGATCTCAGGGCCATGGCAGCTCCTGACATACCCCTTGCCAGGTGCCAAGGGGCCCCTGTCCTGTTGGGACAGAGGAGCCATCAGCCTGCTAGGCACAATGAGGGACAATTGTGGAGGCCTCAGCTCCCTTGGAATCTCCTCATCTATTGCTTCCAGGCCTGGAATGAAGGCTCAGAATGGGGACATGGGCCTACATGATGCCAGGAGAGCTGAGTGTCACCTGTATCCTGCAGTAGGAGCTGTGTCACAGAGGAGGTCTCAACATGTTGGATCAGGGATTCTTAACATCATACACCATTAGATTCAGTGTCCAAGCCAAGTCCAACTCGGACAGTGTCAGAACCAGAAGGCCCTTATCTTCCAGCTCACTGCTAACAGAAGAAAGGTTTTCCACATTGAGAATCCTCCAATTCGGACAACCTCTGGGTTGTCTGAACCCAGAGGCTTTGCAGGCATGAGCTAGGGAGGTGATCACAGCCCAAGCAGAGGGCTAAGAGGTGGAAGGGCTGAGGGATGCAAGGTCTTTGCCCAGACAGAAAGTTCATGGCCTTTAGGAACCCTTGCCATTAGGTGTCCTCAGTCCATCAGCTTGAGCCTGGCCACAGGACCTATTAATATCTGCTTCTAGATGGCCTTGTCCCAGGAGCTGTGCCAGCTAAAGCCTAGCTCACCCCAACATCTCCAGCAAGGCAGCAGATGAGCTCTGGGCTGGGAGTAGGGGACAATGGACGGGGTGGGCAGAGGCTTTGGCTTGTCTCTAATGCAGCACCTGCCTCTCATTCCCTACACCCTCTCCGTCCCCTCTGCATTTCCTCCCCTCTGGCCTCTTCCCCTCTGCCCTCCTCTTGTCTTTGCAGGGAGCCATTCTCACTACTATGCTGGCCACCAGGAACTTCTCTGGTAGGTGGTGGGACCTCAGAGTCCCCAGTACAAGGCTGGGGCATCATTCTGTTGGATATTTGGTGCCTTGTAGATAGGGAGCCTAAGGAGACTGGGGGCTGCCAAGGACTCTGTGACTGGGGGGTATAGCTCAACTGCCACAAATCTGTACCCAGAAGTGGAAAGAGGTCAAATGTCAGCAAGCCTAGGGCCATCAGGACTGGTTAGGGATTTGGTCTGGCTCCCCTCCCTTGAAGCAGTGCTGGGGATGTTGGGGGCTTAGGTCTAGGCAGGATAGAGTCAGGCCCAGGGAATAACACTGTTATTGGAACCCTGCTCTAAGCAGTCCCAAGCTTCTGCTCAGGTAACCTTCATGATAGGACGGCAGGGAGACATTGCCACCCTATTTTCCAGATGAAGAAACAGAAGCTCAGGAAGGTGAGCTCTGAACTTCCCCCTATTCCCACGTCAGGTCACACAGCTAGTAAGAGGCAGAGTCTGAATTCAACACAGATTTGACAACCCCCAAAGTAACCGCTTGTTTTTTTTTTTTTTTTCTTTTTTCTTTTCCATTTCAGAATATTACGGGGGTACATACATTTTGGTTACATTGCTTGCTTTTGTATATTTTAAGTCAAAGTTGTAAGTGGGCCGTTCACCCAGAAAGTGTGCAATGTACACATTAGGTGTGAATTTACCCATCCTGTCCTTCCCCCTCCCACCTACTTGAACTCCAGTCGAGTTTTGCTTCCATATATAAAAGATGGCAAGTGCTTTTAACCAGGCTGGGTTCCCAGGGAGTCCAAGGCAAGAGCCTTCCAACTGTTAAGGCAGGGAGTGCCCAATTACCTGAGGCATGTGGCCTCAAAGAGGGAAGGGGAAGGGATTATTGTCAGGGCTTAGCAAGAAGCTCCTCTTGGCATGTTGGAGAGCACTGGGGCCAGCACCCGCCAGAGGCTTCTCTCTGGGGAGTGCAGGATACTGGCGGGCACAGAGCAGATATAGATAGCAGATAGAGCAGAGCTCACCCGAGGGGCCCTCTGACTGGGGCTGGGGCCAAGCTGAGGAAGCTGCTGCAGACACGTGGTCAGCCCATGGCAAAGGGTCAGCTCTGAGAAGGGGGCAGCCCTGGCTTCACTGAGTGGTCCCGCAGCCCATGGAACCAGCGGGGAAGAATGAGCCCCAGAGGTGGCACACACTAGAACCTCAGAGCTGGCCTTTTCCCACCACTCTGAACTGCCTCCCACCCTCTCCCCAGACAAGGATCCGGCCATTCCTTAAACGGAAAGATGAGCTACCCAGTCAGTCAGAGTCTTTTTTTAACAACTGAAGCGCCGTGGAGAACTTTAGTCTGGAGCCACAAAATGGTGACCCCAGAGTTGTATCTAACCCCTTGGCGTGGAGCCAAAGGTGTTTGTAAAGTTTTAAAAGTTCTTGAAAGGGGTTTCTAGCACTTAAAAATTAGGAGATTTCATAGGAAAAAACCCAGTTTTCTGTCATGTCTTGAAAATCAGGTTCTGTGTCCTCACTGAAACCTAGTCCTGAGATAGTGGGCTGCAGCTGAGAGGGGCCGCCCTTCTTGAGGCTCAAGAGCAAGCACTCCCCCTGCCCTGCCATCCTAGTCCCACCCACAAACCCCGTGGCAGATAGACAGCCACTCCTCTCAGCTTTGGGGTCAGAAGTGGCCCTGCCTTGGTTTGCAAGTAAGGGGCTATGGATGAGAGCCTCAAGGAGGTCATGGGTGCAAATGTAGGGTGGTTGCAAAGCTGGCCAGACAAGTGCCCCATCCCTCAGGGGCCCTGAGATGCCCGTTCCCAGCTCACCTCTCAAGGCCACCAGAAGGTCTTATCCTGGCTACCATTTACTGAGCACCTACTGAATACAGGTCAAATGCTGTACTAAGCCCTTTGTAGATACCCTGTTTTGTTTAAGGCAGTTGCTTAAGGTCTGAAGCAGCTGGATGGCAGGTTGGGCAGGCCTGGGCATTCAGGCCATTTCCTGGCTGATCACCACTTCCATGGCTCCAGCCAGGAGGCAAGGAGGGAGGGAAAGGGAAATGACAGCAGGGGAGGACTCTCTGAGAGCTGTTGCTTATCCCTGCCACAAGGGACACAGCCAGCAGCAGCATGTGGCTGTGGAGTCTGAGGCTGGGGATGCCTGTGCTGCCCAAGGAGAAAGGCAGGGGATGGTGCTCTGGCCGGGGTGGGCCACAGCAGGGGCATCTGCTTCTTGTCACCGGCAAAATGTGGCCTGCAGCTGTCTGGAGTGAGTAGGCAGGGCTGACACATGACCTCCGCAGCAGCATGGGGCTAAAATTAGAGAGGGCCAGGGTGGGGAGGGAGTGTCCAGTCCAGGGCCGGGCAGCCAGGCCTCCGGGTTGGCCCCCACCGGCATGGTGGTGATCGGGATCCAGAGGGAATCCCCGGGCTGAAATAGCAATTCCACTGTCCCTGGACGCATTGGATAACTCCTTCAACCCATGAAGCCGGAGGGTTACGCTTGAGATTGCTGAGAACAGGGAGCACAGGCCCACCCAGTGGGCCGCTGGAGTCCTGGGCCACCACGGAGTGAGGAGGAAGAGGAGGCTGTCTCCCCCCGGGACTGCTGGGCCGGCTCTGTCGCCTGCGCAGTCTGCCCTCTGGCTGCTCGTGGATGCTGCTGTTCCTCGCCCTGTGGGCCCTGGTGCCCTGCCTGGTGTTGCTAACCCTCTACTTTCTGTCCTCCACAGGAGGGAAGAGTGGAGGGAACAAGAAGAACGATGGTGTGAAGGTAAGTCCCCCGGCAGCTCGGCAGGGCACGACTCTGGCAGCATTTCCACCAACAGGGACTGGTTTTCAGGACTGGGGCAAGACCCAGGCCTTGCTGATGGTGTCCTGGGCAGACACAGGTCACATCTGTGGCCAGGCTGTCCCCAGACACAGAGAACTGGGCTTTGGTGCCCGCCTTCTCACCTTGACTGGTGGGAGCAGATGGGGGAGGGGGCCTTGGATGAGGAGGAGAAGCAGACACCTTGGGGTGGGGCTTCGCACAAAGAAAGGGGCAGGAAAGAAGGTGATTTCTGTGGTTCTCCAGGGCTGAAGAACTGGTGAGCAAGAGAATGTGAGGAGGAGACAGAAATGGCTGTGATTGGTGACCTCCTCATTCCTGAGAGCGGGTGGGCTGGAATGGGTCCCTGCTCCACACTCTACCTTAGTCTACCCCAGAAAGCCCATGGAGGACATACAGCTGTTCCTTTGGGCTTTAGGATCAAGAGGTGCCCAATTCCCCACCAAGGCCTACTGGTCAGTGCCAAGAAGCCCCTCCTCCCCATTGGCCTGCCCCTGTCCCACCCTAAGCCTGCCCGAGCTACTTTCCTCCAGGCCTTGTGGCCCCTCCTCCCCCTCTCTTCTCTCTCTTCCCTCTGCTCTCTGGGGCCCGCGCCTTGCTCTCTGCAGCTCCTCCCCTGCCTCTCCATCTTCTCGTCTCTTGAGACCTTTGCCTTTTTCCGGGCTCAGAGCCTTGCCTGTCTGGGGCTCCAGGGCTGGGCTGTGTCCAGGACTTTGGAAGGTGTGGGATGCTGTGTGAATACAGCCTCCCAGGTGTGCTGGTGGCTTCATGGCTTGGTTTACAGCAGCATGTATGGTCTCTGGCCACTGACTTTGGTTTATCAAGGAGTTGAATGGGAGGAGGTCGGGGCTGGATGGCCAATGCCAGGACCAGGCCTTCCCTCTGCCCTTAACCTGGTCCCAGCCTGAATTTTCCCCTAGGTACAATAGGTGGGATGTGGATTTGATTATTTCTAAGATTTCCGCTTATAAACAAATGAAAACATCAGTAAAACTCCAATCATCATCCCTTCTCATCTTGAGTGCTTGAGCAATACACAATTATTTGGTTATTAGTCAAAGTCAGTGATTTTCAAACTGAGCTCTTTGGAATCCAAAGCTTTTGGGGAGGCACTTCCAACAGCCGGTGGAAGGGGTTCTGGGCTTCTCACGTATACCAGAAGCCATCGGGCTGGTCATTTAGATTTGCCAAACTTTTCTTTCTCCTCCTTCATGAAATGAGGTCAAAAGGGGTCCCACCTCCCAGGGCTACTTGTGAGAATTAACATCATGTGCACCGATAGCTTAGCACGGCACTGGCATGTGAAGCATGCCCAGGAGATGCCAGTTGTTATCATCTCTTCTTCATTTTACATATATGCTATTAGACTTTCAAGTATGACTTCTCTTAAAAACAAAGTTTGTTCAAGAAAATATTTGAAAACCATGAATCTAAAGCCAACCCAACTTATAAAGTTAAGAGGCACCTATCCCAAACCCTGTAATGAAATCTGGTGGTGAGTTTGGCTTGCATACTACTCCCCCCATGTGAAATGGTAATGAAGGGATGTGCAATGTGGGGGCTGCCAGGTTTGGAGCAGCTGGGGCCTTCCCTGGCCCTGAGTGGAGACACTGAGCAAGGGGGCCTTGGGCTCCCTGGCTCTGATTTGGGGGATGTGGGAGCAGAGGCTACAGGCACTGGTGGGCTGTGGCCCAGGTCAGTGAAAGAGGAGAGGGCAGAGAGAGAGGCTGCCCTGGTGCTGGGCTCTTGGGTGTAGCCCTGGCAAAGGCTGATGCAGAGCCCCTGAGTTGTCAGGTCAGGAGGGGCCTCCCTCAGGCTGGGTCTGGGGAAGAAACTGGTCAGGCTCTTCTCGGGCAAGGCCAGAAGGCAGGAGCTGTCAGAGGGCAAGATCAGCTCATAGCCTGATGGGGCTCTGGTGCTCCCTGCAGGCTTTCCAGTGGGCACGGCTGAGAAAAGTGCCACCACTTCCTGCAGCATAGGATGGACCCTTGGGGACTTCTCAGGGTGGCCTAGGTATGGAAGAAGACAAACTCAAAGGCCAATTTTGACCATCCTCAACATCCTTCCCTCCTGTAGGGAAGGAGAGCAGCTGGGGGGTGGGAGGTGGTCCAGCTGTGTTTTCAGTACCAGTGAAACTGGAGCTCAAGGCAGGAAGCCACAGGTTCCAGTCAGCCCTGTGGTTACCACCCTGGGCAACCCAGACCTTTGGTTCTGTCATCTGTATCAGAGCAGCACGGCAGTCGTTTGCAGGGGGCTGGCGAGAGGAACCACACACGTGTTCCTTTACCTGACACACCTTCAGCTATAGGGGAAATAGCTGTTCTTCCCACACCTTAGTCCCTAGGGACAAGCCGCTGCTTCACCTGGGGCTTACCTGAAGAAGCGTAGCTGTCTCCCGTGCTGCAGGGAAAGTAGCCACATGACACGCGTTGTCCCTGGTTGGCTTGTAAGGGCTTTTCAAGACCAATTTTGACCATTCTCAGTTTCTGTCATCTTTGCTAACTTTGGTACCACGCTTCTGCCTGTGGTTCAGAGAGATGCAGCTCTACCTTTGGTGAAAGTCCTTCTAAATCAAACTCTGAAGTGCTGGTCAATGCAGGATTATCATCATTTGTGACTCAGGAAAATTGATCCTTTCTACCTCCAAGAAGCAATGTCCCCCTTCCGGCCAGCCCCAGGCCCCGACTTCCGTGACAAGGAGCTGGCAGCTCCCACCCCTCAGCCCCACTCACTGCCCCTGTTGGTGTCCCATCCGTGCCGTCATGACCTCTCTCCCCCATGTCCCATCCTGTCACTGTGCGTCCGAATCTGATGCAGTCTCTGCTCTGTGTTCCCTCCTCGTGTCCCGCCTGGAACCTCCTGGCCCCTGTGCGGCTCCTCAGGTTTCTGCTGACAGCTGAGCTCTGTGGGTCTGTCCCCTTCCCCACACATACTGCACCTGGCCTGCCTGCAGCCAGGAGTGAGGCCGACACTAGGAGAGGAGAGGAGAGGAGCGGAGAGGAGAGGTGAGGAGAGGAGGACAGGAGAGGTGAGGCTGGTGCAGGCTGCTGACTGTGGGAGTCACACTGTCCAGCCCAGCTGGGGAAGAGGCCAGTGTGTGAGTATCTGTGCTCCCGAGAGCACGTAGCATTGGAACGCGCAGTGAGCCACCTGCCACCATCTGTGGAGGCCCTGGGTGGAAGGTCTTAGGTTCTTGGTACAAAAAAGCTCAGTAGATCTGGGAGTCAGAAAGCCCAGAATTAGACCTGAGACCCTCAAGGAATAGCCAGTGCCTCCTATGGCAAAGGCCTGCCCTAAGGGCATCAGTGGTCCTTTCTTTATCCCCCGTTGTGCAGCAGGGAGAGGGGTCTTATGGCTTTGCAGATGTGAGGGCATCCAGGACAGGCTGAGCCTTTGAAGAGGGGTCAGGCCCTGGGCACTCGAAGACCCAGCAGAGGAAGGAACCCTGCACGCAGGCCTGGGCTCCAGCTGCAGCCCTGCTAAGGCTTGCTGAGAGGCCTAGGGCAGGCCACTGGGCCTCTCTGGGCCTCAGTTTCCCACAATGTGATGCAAGTGTCAGTCTCTGCCTGTGACCTTCTGTGAATGTGAGTCTTTAAGACTCCTTGCTTGGAGAGCTGAGGGAAGGAGAAAGAAATCTGCATTTGTTCCTATCCTTCTCTTGGTTCCATTGCCAATACAGGGATGCTGATGATGGCAGGGCTGAAAGACTCAAGTTCAGACTCAGTTTCATTTCTGGCTGCACCTCAGTTTCTTCATCAGCATAGAGGAGCTAAATAAGCCAGTCATAGGAAGTTGTGAAAGCAAGCAGGATTTCAAAGGCCACTTAGACTGGCTCCCACACCTGGTTCTTGGACATCACTTAGGGCTATTGTTGAAAATGGAGATGGCCAGGCCCACCCCAGACCTAGTTATCAGACTCCTCAGAGGGGACCTGGTATTGCATATTCTTGACAAATTTTCCAACTAGAGCAGTCTGTGGGGTGTGAGGTCCTCTTAGAGATGCACGAGGAATTTAGCAGGAGACACAGGGCCTCATCTCCAGGCCTGAGCACCCTTTAGTCTTTCAAGAGCACTTGACGCTGGGGGCCTTAGGCAGCTGGCATCTGAGAGCCATGATCAGCTTCCCCCATCAGAGCTAGGCGTAGTGGGCAGCCCTGGTCCAAGGAGGCTTGGCCTTGGGCAGGCAGCTGCACATGAGGACCTTGACCTTCAGGCTGAGAGGACTGGCCTGCCAGGGTAGCTGTTACTGGTGGCACTGGCTCCTTGTCCCAAGGCCAAGCTGACAAAGGACCACAGAGGATGACCCTGAGGTCCATCCTCCTTCCACACCTCCCCTGTCGTTCCTCTGCTCCCTGCCGTTTTCACGCTGTGTCTTTTCCTGTCCCATCTCTTCTCCTTGTTTTTCCAGAAAAGAAAGTCCAGTTCCAGCGTTCAGTTAATGGTGAGTGTCTGCCGTCTCCTATACGCCGGTAAATGCTGGGCCTCGAACCCTTGCTCCTGCCTCCCTCCTGCAGGCTGCACTGGGAACCCGGGGCGGGGAGAGGGTGCTCAGGGCGTGCTTGGTACGTGTGCCTTGTGTGACAATTTGTGTGTTGTGTGTGTGTTGTTTGCGTGTTTCTGTTGACATTTCCAATTCCATGGCCTGGACCAGTAGGCCAATAGCAGACCTGGGGCCTCCCTCAGGTATGAAGGTGGATTTGAACCTCACCCCACGTCCAGCCCTTGGCTTCTCGCTTCTCCCTGCCCCTCTGCTCTGGAATTTATCTCAGGCTTGGTTTGTGCCAGTTGCGGCAAAGGTGGGCTTGGTAGTAGTAATAGTGACAGTACCATGGAGGCCCCTCCTGAGCCTGTGTTAGGCTACCCAGGCCCACCGGTGGCAGAGGGGCCAGCAGCCCTGCCTCTGTCTAGGGGCTCCAGTGGTGGCATGGTGGCCCACGTCCCTCTTCATCTGATTCCATTGCTGTCTCACTCAGTTGTGTGGTTTTTTCCTCCCCTCTGAAAAGCCCACCCTCTCACACTGGGCCTCCTTCTCTCTCTCTTCCTCTCCTGCCAGTGTGGGTTCCTTCCCCATTCTGCGGCCGCTATGGTGTCTCTCTGCTCCTCCACACCCCCTCTTGGCCCCCTTGAGCAGAAAGGACACGAGAACCTCCTCTTAACCCTTCTGGAAAGGCCAGGGTTCTCCTCGCAGCTGTCCCTTCATCCTTGCCCTGGCCCCTGGCCACCTGCTCCATTGGGCCTTCCCCCTCCTTAGGCTGGGGAGTTTGGCAAGGTTTTCAGTACAGCATCTGGATGGCAGCTCCTGGGAGGCTGACAGAAAGCAGGCTGCAACATCAGGCAGCCGGGCAGCCCTGCCTGGCTGTGCCTCGTCCTGCTTGCCACACTGGCCTCACCATCCCCTGTGTTCTTTTTGGCAGGAATCTTCTGAGAGCACCAACACCACCATTGAGGATGAAGACACCAAAGGTAGGGAGGGGCCTTGCCTTCAGGGTCTAGGCCCCGCAACTGCCTGGTACCATCTGAACAAACCCCTTCATTGACAGTTCCCAGCCTGGGTGGGACCCCAGGCCCTGCTCTTCTACAAAGAACTTCGCTTTGGCTTCTAATAAACTGGGTACACTGTGGGCTTGGCGCCTGTGGCTCAATAGGCTAAGGCGCCAGCCACGTACACCTGAGCTGGCGGGTTCGAATCCAGCCCGGGCCCGCCAAACAACAATGACGGCTGCAACCAAAAAATGGCCGGGTGTTGTGGCGGGCGCCTGTAGTCCCAGCTACTTGGGAGGTGGA
>CAUYRH010025984.1:0-10439 GCA_963574655.1 Perodicticus potto
AGTGTATCAATGAATGGATACAGTCCATTCATGGAATTGAGGCCTAGGAAATTCACAAGAAATTGACCTAGGCATAGGAAATGGGGGTTCCACATTTAGTCCTAAGTGTAAAGTGAAGGAGACACCAAGGCACAGGTGTCTGCTCGGCAGTTGTCCAGTCTTTTTGGCTATTGGAGCCTCTGGTGAGGGTTGGAGGTCCCCCTCCTTGCCTGTCATCCAGCCCACTGGCTCTTCAGCTGGCTGCCACAGCACCAACACCGCCAAGGAGGAGGCAGCAGGTCCGCCAGCTCCACTGAGCTGGCTAGGGCACCAAATGTCCTGCATCAATTCTCCCTCTCTGAGTAGAAACTCTAACTGCTGCTAGGGAAAAGAGGCGAAGACTCGATCTAACTACTTCCTGCTGAATCGGGTGATGATAGAAGGGGGCAGTTAGGGTTTCTCCAGAGGGAGAGTGATACAGGGGTTCATGGACTGGGACCACCTTTTTTGCGTGTGGCTTGATGACCTTTCTGGAAAACATAAATCTGATTAGTGTAATCAGTACTAGGCAAAGGTAGAACAGCATCAGGTCAGAAGCACTTATTCAGTGATGCTAAAAGAAAAGGGCACAGGCAGAACTTACTGAATGCAGTAATTTCTTTTTGAAGTTTTCTACTACTCTCTGACCTCTCTCTGCTTCTGCTGAAGATTTGCTCGTATTTATTTGTTTAGAGCTCCTTCTTTCATGTTAAAAGCTTTTCTTAAGTGTCTGCTGATCCTTGGCTGCCCTTTCATTTTTTAAAGTAATGCACTACGAAGCAGATTAGAAGGGCCACACCAGTGCTTATTGCTTCTTAAGTAGTAGAATCCTTTAAGGGAAACCCTGGTGAGGTTTTCTGCTTATTATTCCGGGAGGCCCTAACTTCGTTTTCCTACAGATCTTTCTTGGAAGGCTTGTCAGTATTTGGTCCTATTTCTCCTGTTATCACCCTCATACCGAAAAAACCATTCACTGAGTTGGTTGTCAGTCACATAGATAAAAATCCCTACTGAAAGCCCTTCTTTAGATATACTGCAAAGATTCGGTTTGTGCTCGCCTGTGTTCTTCTGAGTGATTACCTGCCTATTGATTAAATTAGAAATTTCGGTTTAATTATCAAAAGCAAATGCAAACAAGCAGAAACCCCTCAAATCCTTAAAAGTTGTTTTAGGTGCTGGCTGATGGTGTGATATTCCAATCACCTTTATCCTCACTGGAACTTTCTTCCATCCTTCCTAAGAGAGGCCTTTTCCTTACGTGTATCCTATGCCATAGTCACACCAAATGATGGCTACTTGGTCACATACAGCTTAGTCTTTCACATTTTTGCAGGTTTATGTAGAATATAGTAGAGTATTCTTTCTTTCTAAAATGCCCCCTTTCTTCCCCTATTTAGCTACAAAACTGCTATTCTCTCTCCGTCTCCAGCATTGCGATCTCCTCTGCTGTGAGTGCCTCTGACTTTTCCAGACAGACTCATTCTGACTCATTTCTTCTGTACTTGCCTAAAACAGTACATTTGCCTCCAAAATACTGATTGTTTTCCTTTCTATAGGTCTCCCTGGCTAGGTTGTGAACTCTATAAAGGCAGGAGCTAACCTATTTTATGAAACCATCTCACCAGCTGACAGCATCTCCATTTATGACCAAAAAGATCCACACCAATCATGTTCCATACTCGTCCTATCTGTATAAGAGATACACAGAGTTGTATCATGTGACAACTTAGATTTTCTGTGTAACAGATACACAGAGTCGCCCATGCGAGTACTTAGACTTTCATTATACGATAGTATTTAGTTGGAAAAAAATGTGTGTGTGTGTCTTTATGAACATCTTGAGAAAGTAGTCACTAAAGCTATTATATATTAAAGTATTTAAAATTCTAAGTTATGGTAATTTAAAGCCTCATTCTGTAAACTAGAATGCATTCATTACATGTAGCACAGAGTCTTTACCCTTTGAGTTACTATGATTTCTGTTGTGAAATTTAATATGAGAGAGATATTTGTTCCTGTAATGAATTTGCAAATATCTGCTTCTATTAGTTTGGAATATTTATAATATCTTGAAAAGTAGCATATTCAGGTGCACAGGTGTCAGCTGGATAAATATATATAACAGCTTTGTAAGTGCTATAGATTTTGCTTAATGAAGGAGAAGGAATGGCTACTTACTATGTGTGGAAGCTCAGGTTTCATTTATAAGTGGCCAATGTTGAACTTGTTACATAGAGTGAGCCCGAATCTCTTCCAGATCTCTGTGTTACTAAACTATGTGAGGGAGAGCCCAACATCTGTTGTGTGAATCTACTGAAGCATTAGGGAAAAATATCCTTCAAGTAAATTTAGCTTAAAATTCTGTAGAATCCTTTGGGATTCTTATTCTTCAAGTAAATTTTATTACTTATTCCTAACTAAGAATAAGCATTACTTATTCTTCAAGTAAATTTAGCTTAAAATTCTGTAGAATCCTTTAGGTACTGCAAATAAGGTCAATAAATCACAGCTGTAAGAAACAACATAATAAAGAATTGCTCTTACAAAAATCATGATTGTACTGAGCCATGACAAAGAGGCTGAGATGCGGAAACTATATGAAAGTGAAATTATAAAGGCCCACCTTTATTTGAAATGTGCCTACTATAATTTTCGTGGCACTCAAATGAAATACAGCTTTGAAACATCAGAGTGCCACCAGTTTCCTGAGAATTCTTATAAATCTTCTCACCCTGAAAGTGAAGAGAATAAAAATTTAACCATGAAGATATTTGCTTAAACCAAATGGGGTCTGGAGAATAAAAGAATAAGGAAGGAAGGATGAAGTAGGATCAAAACAACACTAACAGGAACCAGGCTTATACGAGCAAACTTAATAAATGTGACAATTTGATAAAATCAAAAGCAGGATGATCACACTGTAAACCAAGCTTTTACCTTCAAGTCCGGCCAGGATTACCAACAATTTTCTGCTGTCAACAACAGCCCAGGTACTTAACCATAATCATTCCCAGCCCCTTTCCTTGGAAAATCTTATTTAGTTGGTGTGGGGTGGCTCCCGGGAATCTGATTTTAACAAGTAAATCTGGATAGTGTTATCATTAGGCAATTGTAGGAAACACTGTGATACAGGCCATAGTTATAAATGAAACGGAGTGGATGCCCATTGTCTGCTTTTCACAAATCATCTGTAACACTCACAATCATTACAAAAATCACATTTTTGAACTTCAAAAGCTGAAAATGATCATTTATTTTTAGGTGTGGATGTTCCCAGGTCTCAGTGCCTCTGGAAGCTTTCAGACTGTGGTCTTGCAGAACACGGTGGATATGCAAACAGACAGATAACAGATTACTGGGAGGAATGGAAGACTCCATTTAATCATCAGGAAAAACCCATAACAAATGCCTTTAGGGAACTGGTCAAGGTGTCAAGGTGGTCAATTAAGTAACAAAGTCTTTATTCTTACTCTGATAGTATAAGGCAGTGGTTCTCAACCTTCCTAATGCCACGACCCTCTAATACAGTTCCTCATGTTGTGGTGACGCCCAACCATAAAATTATTTTCATTGCTACTATATGAAGTATTAGAGGGTCACAGCATTAAGAAGGTTGAGAACCACTGGTATAGAGACAAGCCCCAAAGGAGAAGACAGATAGTGGCTTCCCCAGTGGTCCACTCTTCCCCATGGATCAGCACCAAGAGAGGGTCAGATGGATTAGCACAGATGAGAGGAAGGGGAACAAGATCCTTTCCCTGCCCAGGAAGTCCTGAACAAAGGTTCCTGCCATTTTATAGATCCCAATACTGGGTCAGATGGAGAAAAGCATCTGCCCCATAAGTAGGTCTCAGCAGAGGTGCCTAAACACTATTCCAGCTGAGTCCCCCTCTGCTTCCCCAGTAAGGTCTCAGAATGGGGGCACCATGGCTAGGAATGCAGGTCAGTAAGGTTATGGTCAGCAGCAGGTGGGGGGATTGGGTCAGAGCTGAGGCCTCCACTGCAAGTCCCTCAAAGTCTGCAGTGCACTATCTGTCCAAGCCCTAGCTGGGAAGGGCAGCTCACCCATATGTGGCAGCTACGTAAAGCCCTTGTCATTGACCGTGTTTGGATCTGAAAGATCATACACAAGATTTTGGCCTGAAGCCTGACTCTCCAAATCCCAAAATAAATAATTGGTTATTTTCCTGAGTTTGAAATGTTCTATTCTGAGAAATAGATATGTCTGACCTCATCTATAAAAAAGAAGGCAGAAATAAATGATTTAATGAGTCATACAAACCAATTTATAGCCTAGTATTAATATTGAGCTAAGTGGATCATGGTCATATTTACAAGTTATATTTAGTTTTAAATAGAAATTCATATTCATTTATCTAATTAGTAAAATAAAATATTTGCTGCTGGAAATATAAAATGGAGCCACTCTGAAGACCATTGGTAGTTTTTTACGCAGTTAAATATATTTTTACCACATGATCCAGCAATCATATTTCTAGATATCTACACAACTGATTTGAAAACTTATGTACGCAAAAAACCCGCACACAAATATTTATAGCAGCTTTATTCATAATTTCCAAAAACTAGAAGCAATAAAGATTCTCCTTCAATAGAAAGAAGACAGTGGAATACTACTTAAAGATTTAAAGAATGCACTATCAAGTCACAAAAAACCTTAGATGAGTCTTAAGTATAGGTTATTAAATAAAAGAAGCCCATCTAAAAAAGGTAACACATTTGATGATTCCAACTATATGATATTCTGGAAAAATTACAGAAATAGTTAACAGAACATTAGTTGGGTTGGATTAGGGATAAGGAAGGTGAAATAGATGAAAACAGGGAATTTCTTAAAGACAGTGAAACTATTCCTTATTATAGTGTCATGGTAAAAACATGATGTTATGCATTTCTGTTTGTATTTCCAGCAGCAATGAATGAGAGCTCCTGGGACCCCAGTCTTCTCTAGCAATTGGTATTGCCAGATTTTTTGCCAAGTGAAGTCACTGCAAGAAGCCATCTATGCACTCTGGGAAAGAACGGGGTGAATTCACTGTGAGAGGGAGACTTCTACAAACCAAGCAGAGAGGCCTCAGGAGAAACCAACCTCCAACACCTTGATCTTGGACATTTGGCCTCCCAAACTGTGCAAAACTAAATTTCTATTTATTTAAGCCACCCAGTTTGTGGCTTTTTCTGACCTAGACTCAGTGAAATTGCTACGGTCTTTTCCTGATATACCTTGGGACATACAAACTCTAGGAGAAAAAGAACCTGCCAAATTGCCACTGCCTACTTTTGCTCTAACTGAAGATGATTTGAGTTTAACATCTAGATGCTTCAGCTGAATGCCCGCTAGACTCTCAGGAAACTACTTTGGGAACTGTTCCAAATACTAAGCCTTATTTTGCTTCTGTTTGAAAGGTCACCTGCAATGCCAACTCCTGGAATGGGATATAACTGTTTAACTAAACTTACCTATTCACAGAACTAAGAGAATGACCATAAAGATACAGGATGACATATTTAAATTTGCTCCAATTTGTTTTTCTTCTCCACTCCTTAGTTCAAAGATAGCAGCTTGGCTTTTAATATGCAAAATATTTTAATTTTAAAGAGGGGGCCAAAAAAATTAGAAATATGTGCCCTAAAATGTATTTATTTGACATATATTAGGATGGCTGCACAGAAATAATGCTGCAAGCTCTTTGGAGTGGAAGGTAGGGTGGAATTTACATCTGTGGAGAACCTCCATTAATGCACTCAGGTCTTCCTGTACTAGAGCTAGAAAAGATTAACTGAGAATTTCCACCCCTTCCTTCACAAACTTAAGAGAGAGTTGCCAGAAAGATGGGACGACAGCTGGGTAAAATTTGCTGGGAGTACTACTCCCAACAGAGACATGATTAAAAATCCATCTGCAACTCTAGGACTTAATCACCAAATAA
Organism: Perodicticus potto; assembly: GCA_963574655.1. Taxonomy (NCBI): domain Eukaryota; kingdom Metazoa; phylum Chordata; class Mammalia; order Primates; family Lorisidae; genus Perodicticus; species Perodicticus potto. Next base: position 5,970 of record CAUYRH010025984.1, read on the forward strand.
GAGCTTTAAGACTCACCAAAGACCCTTCAACTCTCTGGCCTAATTAGTCCTAGATAATTGGGCAGTGCTAGATTTCCTGTTGTCTAAACAAAGGGGAGTCTGCAAGGGTAGTTAAACGCTACCTGCTGTATCTACTCGAGTACCTCAGAAAAAGTGAAAACCTGAATAGAAAAAGTTTCCCAACAAGATATATTGTTACACCAGGACTCTACTAGTGACCCCAACCAGTTTGGTCCTAGGGGTATTCATTTGAATTGAACCCTCTAGGGCTTCAGGTAAGTTCTGTGAAAATTCCTGAAGGTAGGACTCTCATGCATTATCCGGAGGTCATCACCTATCATATAGCTCACTATTCACTTCATGTTCTTGTCATACAAATCTTAGATTGGCAACTGTACCTCTACAAACACTTGAAGAGAACTGTAAGATGGTTTCATTTCTTTTATCCCAGGCTCAATCCCAACCACACCCTTTATCAGCAGGAAGAAGTCAGATTAGTTTTCTTCCCTTTTCCACCTCAATAGCCCACACCTTAGGAATGAGGTGAGATGAAATCTGTAATATCCGTTTCTAGGGAACAATGTCTGATTTTATGCATATGTATTATGTGAGGTTTAACAATTAAGTTCACTAACTCATCCTGGTAAAAGTGCTACATACCTAACGCTGAATACCATTAAGCTCACCTTCAAGGTACTCCCCTGGGGAAGCTATGTTCTGATGCCAGTACCTAGTCCCCCCTTCAAAGCACTTTTGGAACTTTTTTATAGAATGGCTATCAGAACTGTCTTCATATACTGTCTAACTATTAAGATCATAGACTCACCCTAGAAAAAGAAAAAATGCTATATGCCTCTTTGATGACTATTACTATGATCACCAGATGGCCAAGGGGAGTACTTCGAAGTTGACCATAGTATAAAACCAGCCATTGTTCCCTAGCTTGCTTTCTTGTAATTGCTTGCTGCTCAGGAGTCACTTAGTTTGATTCATTGCTGCCATAGATAACATTATCCTTGTTAAACCTAAGGCTAGTCTTTGAACTATGCTCCATGCTCTGCATTCCAGTGGACCAAAGGACCAACCAGACCAGTGGTCTTTATCAAGGAACCAAGTGGAGCCTGACTCAATTGATTTTACAACCTGGAACTAACTCATCACAAGAAGACAAATTCTCCTTCCTGACCCAATGAGTTCATCCCCACCCAATCAGCAGAACCAATTCCCTAGCTCTAAAAATCCTTTCTGCAGTGTGCTTGGGGAGGTGGAGTTGAGAAATTTATGCTGTCTTCTGGTATGGCCGCTTTAAACCAACAAAAGTAAGGAAAGACAAGGATATTCACTTCTTATTTGTTAAGGGCAACACTCAACATGATGAGATTTCAATTATTAATATTTATGCACCCAAACAGAATGCTCCTCAATTTATAAGAGAGACTCTGACATGAGCAACTTGATTTCCTCCAGCACTATAATAGCTGAGATTTTAACACCCCTTTGGCTGTGTTGATAGATCCTCCAATAAGAAACTAAGCAAAGCAATTTTAGACTTAAAATTAACCATTCAACAATTGAATTTAACAGACATATAGAGAAAATTTCATCCTGATAAAACTGAATACATATTCTTTTCATCAGTGCATAGCCCATCCTCCAAAATTGATCACATCTTAGGTCACAAGTTTAACCTCAGCAAATTTTTAAAAATGGAAATTATTCCTTGTATCTTCTTGGACTATCATGAAATAAAAGTTGAACTCAGTAACAATAGGAATCTGCAAACTAAAATCTGGAAACTACATCTTATGCTAAACGATAGTTGGGTCATAGATGAGATTAAGAAGGAAATTAACAAATTTTTGGAGCAAAATGATAATGAAGACACGAACTACCAGAACCTCTGGGATACTGCAAAGGCAGTCCTAAGAGGGAAATTTAGAGCATTGCAAGCCTTCTTCAAGAGAACGGAATGAGAGGAAATCAACAACTTAATGGGACAGCTCAAGCAACTGGAAAAAGAAAGACATTCCAACCCCAAACCCAGCAGAAGAAAAGAAATAACCAAAATTAGAGCAGAATTAAACATCTTTTTAAAACTAACAGACAGAAGAAATCAGAATGCTTTTGTGTGCTCCTTCAATAATTGTGAAGTCCTTTCAGAAGAGGAGTTGGATTAGTTAGGAGGTGATCAATTAATGTTTTAAAGGCATACATTCAATTTTTTTTTTTTTTGAGACAGAGTCTCATAATGTCGCCCTCAGTAGAGTGCCATTGTGTCACAGCTCACAGCAACCTCAAACTCTTGGGATTAAGCAATTCTCCTGCCTTAGCCCCCCAAATAGCTGGGACTACAGGTGCCCGCCACAGTGCCTGGCTGTATTTTTTGTTGTTGTTCTTGCAGTTATCATTGTTGTTTTAGCTGGCCCAGGCTGAGTTTGAACTTGCCAGCCTCCATGCATGTGGCCGTCGCCCTACCTGCTGAGCTATGGGTGCTGCCCATAAATCCAATTTTTAAGGCAAATGCTTTGTGTTACATGGATGAGTGAAATTTTGCCAATTTAAGAGAAAAGAAGGAATTTACGTTACCATAATAAAAAACCGAATACCAGATTTGCATTTCATCACATAGAGTCATGCCTTTATCTTTTATTTCCCCAGAAAGAAGCATTGTGCTGTTTGGTAGAAGAAGACATAGTCCTGAAATCCTCTCTGTTTTTGTGGATTGCCCAAGTCAGACCGGAATCCTGATAGCTCATTTTTTATAGACCTTCTTTACCAGCATATCAGATGAAATTCAATGTTCAAATAAAATAATAAAATGTGGGCTTGGCGCCTGTGGCTCAACGGGCTAAGGCGCCAGCCACATACACTTGAGCTGGCGGGTTTGAATCCAGCCTGGGCCCACCAAACAACAATGATGGCTGCAACCAAAAAATGGCCGGGGGTTGTGGTGGGCGCCTGCAGTCCCAGCTACTTGGGAGGCGGAGGTAGGAGACTCGCTTGAGCCCAGGAATTGGAGGTTGCTGTGAGCTGTGATGCCACAGCACTCTATCCAGGGTGACAGCTTGAGGCTCTGTCTCAAAAAAAAAAAAAATAATAATAATAAAATGTGTTTATATTTACTTCTATAACAATAAGAATAATAATTCTTTCATATAATTCTCTTAAATCAGTAACTAAATCTCTCATGTGAGGTTCTAGCTGAAGACAGACTATATTCTCGTCCATAGTGCTGGGAAAATAGGTGTGAAGATTGCCCAAGCAGTGGATTCAGTATTCTGAGTTTTGTCTTCTCTGTAACAAAATAAAGGCTCTGTTTGCTTTTCCCTTCAATGTCTCCTAGATCAGAACGCGGTCAGGAAAGACAGAAGACATGAAGGAGCCTTAATGATTTATTTTCAAGCATGTAACATGACCTTCCCATTCAGTTGTTTTTATTTTCACTTATAGAAAAAGGATAACCAAAGAGGTAGCCTCCAGAGAAAACACAGACATCATATACCATTTTCTATCTTTCATTTTTTTAGTACCAGGAATAAGTTTCATTTGATTTTATGAGAACATTTAAGTATTGCTATAACGAATGAAGTAATTTATAAATTTTGAGCTATTATGACATTTTAAATGCTATTTTTCAAGGTCAATGATCCATTTGGTTTTTAAAACCGAACTTCTAAGTGTTAAGTTAAATTAATTAATCTAATAATAATGAAAAAGGAAGTGATAGAAAAATGCATTGAGATATTTTTATTTTATTGTTATTATTGTCTTGAGGCCACAAGAAAAGCAACTGCAGATGTGAGTATGAACGAACACAAAAAGAAGACAGATATCAGACCCTGCGAGACGTCGATTCCAGGCTACTTGGGTGTTGATTAAACCGAATTGTTCTGTCTGCTGTTCTCCAGAATTCTCACTTCTGTGCTTTCACTCAAATTATTTCCCTTAGTTAAATGTCTATCTCCTCACTTGCCCCACTGAACCGCACTAATCTTTCAAGTTTATCTCAGATGGCAGCTCTTCTAACCACCCCGAAATCTCTGCCCTGCCGGACCTGACCCAGGACTCATGATTGAGGGTGCGCAGAGGACACCAGCCAGCATTCATTGTGATTGGTGAGCAATACTTTCCTACTGCCTGGAACACATGCTGTCTCAAATATAACTTAAAATCTTACTTCCTCTGTCCATTAATTCAATGAATATTCCCCTAGCTTTTGCTCTAGACACTGGGAATAAAAGGGTACATAAAAATCAGTCCAGCCTTTACCCTCATAGAACTTACAGCCTAGCAAGCTTTTGGTCACATATTTAGTCATGATTTTATCATAATAACATGCTTTGGATTATTATATTAATATTTATACATGTATTGGTCTTTTGTCTATGATTATATTTCAAGCACTTACAGCACAGTCTGGATTTTTTCATCTGACGTAATGCCCAGAATAGGACTTACAAAGCACAGAAT